>JBBDGP010000438.1:3577500-3740000 GCA_037952835.1 Lithobates septentrionalis | reverse complement strand
CAAAATTGGTGGCCTGAGGAGTCCATATGTAAGGGAGGGCAGTCTGGTCCAGAATTCGCAGAGATCCGGACAGCAGCAGATGACATGTATGTCCCCAGGCTGTGGTACCACAAGAGGCTGCATTTTTTGGCCGACCAGACTGAACCCAGGGTCCTCACTTTCTGGTCTTCCTTCCACGCTTCCTTCCGGGCTGTGGCTGTGCTGTTGGAGATGTGGCAGGAGGAGGAGTAGGACCTGGAGGAGGACTGGGAGGACCTGGATGAGAGGGAGGACGAGGAGGAGGACCTGCAGGAGGAGGAGGAGGACCATCGCAAAGGTGTGTCTGAGCTGTAATTTGGCCCCTCATACCTTTCTCAAGAGCCTCCAATATGAGGGCCTCACACATGACTTGTTGGCCCTCCTCCATCCTCTGCATTTTATATGCAATGACAGCAGCAATGTCCTCCTCCACGGTGTGTCGTGCTCCCAGGACCTCTGTAGCCCTCCAAAAGAATCCTATAGCTAGAAAAAAGGGGGGAGACACTAGGAGAGGAAGAGGCTGCACACCCCAAATTACATATGCAAAAAGGGAATTTGTCCCCCAAGAACAACAAGGGGTTTTAAAGCAGCATAAGACTAGTACCAAGGTGTAAAAATATTGAATTGTTTATTAAATATATGACAAATGGAGTAAAAACATAAACTGTGTATGACACATTAAAAGCGCAAATACATGTACAGGGCTACATCTGAAATATTTTTACATAACAGGTGCTTGGATAGTCCTGACGCGTTTCGACCACATCGGGTCTTCTTCAGAGGAAATGCATGCACTGTTGAGAAATTACATATACAGAAAATGATAGCGGTGCAGAAATGTACAACTGTATATAAAGATTATCAACAAGGTTATAGGCATAGTTACCCAATATGTTCGTGTAGCCGGGTCTCGTAAATCTAAGGCTTTTCAGAAAGGGGGCCTCTATTAGTTTGGTCCCCACCTGGAATCCCCCGGACGGCCACCACCCCGATAGGGGGGAATCAAGCAGCAGTGGTGTAACTTGCGGTGAACTACACAATGGAGGTACTCCACAACCGGCACGTGGCACGTGTGGGGCAGCGGCACCTATGATCCAAACATCATGCAATAGCATTAATCAGGGTTTGAAAGAGAATTTAAGAAATATTCCTGTTTCGTATAGACGTTATATGAGTCATCAGTTAATGATACTCTTAATTTTATCGCATTTGTTTAGTATGGGGTGCTAGCCCGAACATAGGAATAGTTTGAAAAGATGTCCATTGAATTAATGGAACATATGAATATGTGTTGAAAGGTAGCCAGAGGGACAAGAAGGGGGGGAGGGGAAAGGGATGTGAGGGGGGGGGGGAGGGGAAAAAACAGGGGATGAGGGGGGAGGGAACTTGGCGGGAGGAAGGGAGGATCAGAGGGAAAGAAAGTGAGGGAGGGGATGTGCTGGATGATGGGAAGGATGGGGGGAGGGAGAAATGGTGCGGACGCTGGAAGGGGGCAAGGGAAGGCAGATTGGAAAGTAGGGGCAGAGATCAAGGAAATGGCTACCAAGTGAAGAGGAGGTGTAGTGAAAGAAATGGATGCCAAGTGACGGGATAGGAAAGACGTGATACTGAGAATGGTGAGAGATGGTGGAAAAGTAAACCGTGAACAAAAAACAGAAAAACAAAAAACAATAAGGGATGATAAAAAAGTGATACATAGAAACTGAGTGTAAAAGGAGGTGGGAGGTGTGAAAGCTGTAGAGCTGGGAAATAGAAACAAGTCATAATAGTATACCTTATATATCCAGCATAGGTGAAGCCCTATACAAGTGATCAATGAGAGCTTGTATAAGGGATATGTGCAGGTAAGGCTGTAATAAAAAGTGAGAAAGTGTAAAAACTATGAATGGCGTGTGAAGTAAAGGTGGTGCCATAAGAAGTGCAGAGTTACCTGAGATAAGGAAGCACGGATATGGCTGTATCTCCTATAGAAGTAATGGAAATCAGAGAGAGGATTCCAGATGAGTCCGCTCACCTTTAAGTATCCAGCATATACTGTCGATTAATTGCAGATGGAGAGCCACAGGTGCACGCCGCCCCCCCCGGACCCGCCCACCAGCGCAGGGACCTGGCTGACGTAGTCAGCACTCTCGTGTAGTTCCCCCGGCGTTCCGAGGGACAAGTCCTGGCACCGCCGTCCTATTCCGCCGTAAGAACGTGGCGTCATGACGTCACGTGTGCGCGCGCACCCCGGGGTGCGCGCGCAGACACGGACGTCACGCCCGGAAGGATTCGGGACGCCGCTGGCAGGGAGAGGACACGTCACAGGGGGAGCCACTCCCCTGATAGGCGTGTGTGTAGGCGCTGTACTGCGCCTGTCTCACCCTGCCAGGAAGAGACACCATGGTGCTGACAAACCCCCCGGAGGGGGAAGATGGCCGGACCGGGAGTCCAGGATTCGATCTACGTAAAGAAAAGAAAACCTAACAGTGGTATTAAGTTGACTTTGTATATGACATCAAACAGTTTTGCTCACTGTTTGATGTCATATACAAAGTCAACTTAATACCACTGTTAGGTTTTCTTTTCTTTACGTAGATCGAATCCTGGACTCCCGGTCCGGCCATCTTCCCCCTCCGGGGGGTTTGTCAGCACCATGGTGTCTCTTCCTGGCAGGGTGAGACAGGCGCAGTACAGCGCCTACACACACGCCTATCAGGGGAGTGGCTCCCCCTGTGACGTGTCCTCTCCCTGCCAGCGGCGTCCCGAATCCTTCCGGGCGTGACGTCCGTGTCTGCGCGCGCACCCCGGGGTGCGCGCGCACACGTGACGTCATGACGCCACGTTCTTACGGCGGAATAGGACGGCGGTGCCAGGACTTGTCCCTCGGAACGCCGGGGGAACTACACGAGAGTGCTGACTACGTCAGCCAGGTCCCTGCGCTGGTGGGCGGGTCCGTGGGGGGCGGCGTGCACCTGTGGCTCTCCATCTGCAATTAATCGACAGTATATGCTGGATACTTAAAGGTGAGCGGACTCATCTGGAATCCTCTCTCTGATTTCCATTACTTCTATAGGAGATACAGCCATATCCGTGCTTCCTTATCTCAGGTAACTCTGCACTTCTTATGGCACCACCTTTACTTCACACGCCATTCATAGTTTTTACACTTTCTCACTTTTTATTACAGCCTTACCTGCACATATCCCCTATACAAGCTCTCATTGATCACTTGTATAGGGCTTCACCTATGCTGGATATATAAGGTATACTATCATGACTTGTTTCTATTTCCCAGCTCTACAGCTTTCACACCTCCCACCTCCTTTTACACTCAGTTTCTATGTATCACTTTTTTATCATCCCTTATTGTTTTTTGTTTTTCTGTTTTTTGTTCACGGTTTACTTTTCCACCATCTCTCACCATTCTCAGTATCACGTCTTTCCTATCCCGTCACTTGGCATCCATTTCTTTCACTACACCTCCTCTTCACTTGGTAGCCATTTCCTTGATCTCTGCCCCTACTTTCCAATCTGCCTTCCCTTGCCCCCTTCCAGCGTCCGCACCATTTCTCCCTCCCCCCATCCTTCCCATCATCCAGCACATCCCCTCCCTCACTTTCTTTCCCTCTGATCCTCCCTTCCTCCCGCCAAGTTCCCTCCCCCCTCATCCCCTGTTTTTTCCCCTTTCCCCCCCCCCCTCACATCCCTTTCCCCTCCCCCCTTCTTGTCCCTCTGGCTACCTTTCAACACATATTCATATGTTCCATTAATTCAATGGCCATCTTTTCAAACTATTCCTATGTTCGGGCTAGCACCCCATACTAAACAAATGCGATAAAATTAAGAGTATCATTAACTGATGACTCATATAACGTCTATACGAAACAGGAATATTTCTTAAATTCTCTTTCAAACCCTGATTAATGCTATTGCATGATGTTTGGATCATAGGTGCCGCTGCCCCACACGTGCCACGTGCCGGTTGTGGAGTACCTCCATTGTGTAGTTCACCGCAAGTTACACCACTGCTGCTTGATTCCCCCCTATCGGGGTGGTGGCCGTCCGGGGGATTCCAGGTGGGGACCAAACTAATAGAGGCCCCCTTTCTGAAAAGCCTTAGATTTACGAGACCCGGCTACACGAACATATTGGGTAACTATGCCTATAACCTTGTTGATAATCTTTATATACAGTTGTACATTTCTGCACCGCTATCATTTTCTGTATATGTAATTTCTCAACAGTGCATGCATTTCCTCTGAAGAAGACCCGATGGGGTCGAAACGCGTCAGGGCTATCCAAGCACCTGTTATGTAAAAATATTTCAGATGTAGCCCTGTACATGTATTTGCGCTTTTAATGTGTCATACACAGTTCATGTTTTTACTCCATTTGTCATATATTTAATAAACAATTCAATATTTTTACACCTTGGTACTAGTCTTATGCTGCTTTAAAAACCCTTGTTGTTCTTGGGGGACAAATTCCCTTTTTGCAAGAATCCTATAGCAGCCTCCTCTAGGGCACTCCTCCTACTGCCACTTTCTCTTTTCAGGGGGGGTGGAGGGACCTGCAGATCAGCCACCTCCTGGCTGAGACTTCCCTGTGTATGAAAAAGGGACATTGTTTTAGTTTTTGCTTCATCAATCACAATCCTAAATTATTACTCCCAACTAACATCTAGTTAACATCATTGATTGGACAAGCAGAAATATTTAGAGGAATGCTATACCTGGCTCAATCTGGGCTCCTCCACATGTGGCCTGGAAGGGCCAGGTTGGGCGTCAGAAGCCTCAGCCGGGGGGGAAGGAAGCGTGGAAGGAAGACTGGAGAGGGATGGCCTGGGTTCAGTCTGGCCTGCCAGAAAATGCAGCCTGTCGTAGGACAACATCCTGGGGACATAGATGTCATCTGCTGCTCCGGATCTCTGCGAATCCAGGACCTTCTTGCGCTCCCTCAGATATGTACTCCTCAGGCAACCAATTAAGATCTTTAAATAGGTGATGTCTGCCGTGGGGATCACCTGCTTCACAATTTCACACAATTGCACCAGTGCTGTCTTCCTCTTTGCTTGGTTCTTGAAATGGGGGTGGTTAATCTCCCACAGACAGGGCAGCTCCCTTAGCATATCTACGAATACTGACATGAAGTCATTAACTTTCAGTAGCATATCCATGTTCACTGCAAGACACAACACAAGACAAAGCCTAATGTCAGACAAAACTCTCCTAATCTTGTTACAATATAGGCCTCAATCTAGAAGCAGTATAGGCACAGGTTTGTCTCTTATCTTCGTTCTTACGATCGGCGCGTCCAATGCTCCTTCCTCCGCTCACAGATCGTACGTAATACGCACGCGTGTTACGCTTTATACACACTGCGCATGCGTGTAACTCCGCCCGCCCCTGACGTTCTTTCTATTCTATTCCCCGCCCCTTTTCGTTCGGCGCAGTGGGGGAAGAGCACATGGCGGAGTCACAGCAGGTGCGTGCTAATTACAGGAACGAGAAGGAGGGGGAGGAAAGCCCGGATCCGGACACGTCCCGATCCAGAAGGAGACGTTTTAAGGCCACAAATATGTCCTTTGGGAGATGTTGGAGATGGTCGACATCATGAGGAAGTCTGACTATGACGGAAAGTATGGGCCTTACCCCAACCCCAATATCCGAAAGGCCAAGATCATGGCGAAAGTGGTCAGGAGTCTTCAGAGGAATTTCGGGGTCCGAAGATCGAAAGATCAGCTCCGGAAGCGGTGGTCTGACCTGAAATTGAGAGAGCCAGAGCAGTACCGAAGGATCTGGAGAGTGCTGCAAAAAAGTAAGTAGTTGTGCTGTGTTCCTATTCTTTCTGTCTTTATTCCGTTCATTCTGCTCCATATGCTTTTATTAATTGTAACGTTTAAAAGGGCAACTTTAATGTTCATGGGCCCATTATTCGTTCGTATTAAACATTTTTCTTTAGGCCTCTACAACACCATTGTTTAGGCCATATGCATTTTCCCACATTTTTTTGGGGCCTACTTGGATGCAAAATATTTCTTTGTGTAGATGGGTTTGTTACTAGAATGAAATGCAAACTAGATTGTGTGTAAGGAGAGGACACTCAGCAGCTGTTTTCACATCTGGACACTGGAGCACTAGTGTGGGACCCCAGAACACCATTTTTATTAGGGGGCCACACAGGTGCTCCAGTGTATACTATAGGGGAGTCTCCATCTGTGAAGTTTCTACAAAACAGGTAAAGTATTGCAGCTTGACAAAGGGCAATAAAAAAAATACATCTTGGAACTCTGCTAAAATAGACAATTGTACCCCACTTCCAAGCAATGTTTCCTATTTCTAGTTCTGCCATCAAATATCTGTGTGCTAATTATACCATTTTTGTTTTACATAGGGGAGAAAAGACTCGGAGGACACCCCTCATCCGAGGAGACCACAGACCCCCCACCTCTGGAAGAAGGGGAACTAACACCAACCCAAGAAGAGCAGGAGGAAGAAGAAGACGTGGTGAAGATTGGCACCATAACATGTGAGTGTCTGCGACCACAGGCTCAGGTAAGCGATGGATGGTGGGAGATTTTTGATACCTGTTTTTGTTTTCTTTATCTCTTTTTAGGTGATCGTGATGTGAGGGATCCAGAACCTTTTACATCAGAAAGTGCCCAGATCCTGATCGGGGAGATCATGGGGTGTAATCTCGAATTGCACAACATACAGCAAAAAATCAATGATGTTATTAAAAAAAATAACATCATTGATGTTTTGGGGCGAATTTAAAACCCCACAAAATATATTTTTGGGATTGTGGTCCAATCTTTTAAATCTTTTTGCAATGTTTTGAAAAGCCAAATTTGGAGGATGCACACAGTGTGCCAACATGTGCTATCTGCCATCACGGGAGATCAATGGACGCGTTTTGGGGGTGCAACCCCTTCCTCAATTATAAAGTAGCGGTGAGGAAGGGCTTGCTCCCCCAAAACACGTCCCTTGATCCCCCCTGATGGCAGATAGCACATGTTGACATTCGTAAATTGGTGTGCATCTTCCAAATTTGGCTTTTCCAGGGGTGATTTCCCCCCATCTGAACGCTATATCAAACACAGTTCCTAAATACTGATGTCTGATATAGCCTTCAGGTTTTACCTAATGTGAACTTTGTAAGTTCAAGTTTTTGGGCTTTCTTGTTGGTTTTACACAGGCCTGTTTTATCTGAAATGGACATTTCGATTTTTGATAATGCTACTGCAAAAATTGTTATACAACAAACATGTTGGTTTGTTTTAAAAACCTTTGGTAAATGCGCATGTGATTGTGCAGGTATAAAAAAGTTGGTTACTGAAGAATGTGTGGATTATTGTCTCAACACTACAACACTTTTGGGGTGATGTAATTGCTGTTTTCTGCAAAAATGGGGGTTATTTCCTAAGGGCAAATCCTCTTTGCACTACAAGTGCAGTTTCAGTGCAGTTGCAAGTGCACTTGTAGTGAAATGTGTTTTTGCATTTAGGAAATAACAGCCAACAGTGCTTTGTATAAGGTTACACAATCACGCCATTTTCTGCACTCAAAACATTTATGTCAGGGTGAGCTAAAACAAACACAAGCAGTAAATGTCCACAAAGAATTTCTTTTTTTTTTTATTATAAAAAGGCTTCACATATTGTCTGGCATATTGATAGCCCCCCTACCCGCAAAGAACTCCAGGTAGCGTAACCGGACATCACGGGCACTCAGGGAGGGCAAGCCAGGATGGCCACTTTCAAGCGCCGTCAGTGTTGTTGGATGTAGGATTCCGGCCTCAGGCCCAACTGAGCCAGCATAGTTGGCCGAATGTTTTCTTAAAAAATTATGGAGAACACAGCACGCAAGTATTATATGGTTCAGTTTATACTCCGCCATATGGATGGGTGTCAGAAATAGTCGGAACCGGCTGGCCAGGATTCCAAATGTGTTCTCCAACACTCTTCGGGGTCTGGCCAGCCGGTAATTAAAAACCCTCTGTTCCGGGGTGAGGGTCCTCATTGGGAATGGCCGCATCAGGTGGTCCCCCAGCGCAAACGCTTCATCAGCAACGAACACGAATGGGAGTCCTTCCACATTGTCCTCTGGAGCTGGCAAGTCCAAGCTGCCATTCTGGAGATGCCTGTAGAACTCCGTCTGGGCGATGACTCCCCCATCGGACATCCAGCCATTCTTCCCCACATCCACATACAAGAAGTCGTAATTAGCCGACACCACTGCCAACATCACTATACTATTAAACACCTTGTAATTATAATAGTACGACCCCGAGTTGGGTGGTGGGACAATGTAGACGTGTTTCCCATCAATTGCCCCTCCGCAGTTAGGAAAGTCCCACCGCTGGGCAAAGTGGGAGGCCACAGTCTGCCATTCCTCTGGCGTGGAAGGAAACAGTTGAGGAAAAAACAATAAACATTACTATTTTTACTCTGAAACATGGCAAGCAGATTAGACACAAACATTCTGGGGCAACCTCCAGATAGCATTTATTAAGGGGAATTTAACAAAGCCAAAGTATAACGTACACCTATCATATTCCCCCTCCCCCCCCCCCTCTCATGGGCCATTTCTAACATTAAAGGGGGTGTGTGGAAATCTTGGACAGGTAACCCTCTTCACTTCATTGAGAGATGAATGCCTAAATACAGGGTATTACTTGGAATAGCCCCTCCTTAGTTACACTATTGGCAGCCCACTGGACAGGTAAGAAGTGTCATAATACAAAGATATAAATACACACTGTACACATTTGAGGACATTTGGACATTCTGCTATTACCTGTCAAGATAATAATAGGATACAAGAACTTTAAACAGTACCATTGGAAAGTATACAGGCAGGCCCTTGCACTACATGCTTTGGGGAATTCATCCATACATCTGACCACAAAAGAGGTGGGTATAGTGTGTATGGGTTTGGCAAAGTCAGCAGATAGATGATTGAGGATAGATAGAGAATTGGGATCAGCTGACTTAGCAGTTGGGGGGAGGGAGGGTTACTAAAAATTATTTGGGGACACCATAAAAAAAAGCCTCTGGCACTCTACCTGAATTTAAATCAAAAATAACATTACCAAACATTTTAGGGGTTGTTTGGGGTAAAGCACTACTATGGAGCAGATAAAATACATTGTTAAGTGACTACATGAGGTGAATATAGGGCCAGGAGACACCATGCTGGGGAGGTTATTGAAGGGCAAATATGTATGAAGGACCTAAAATAATAATTACATAAAAATCCAGCATGCATGAGGACAAAGGGGACATTCACAGCACATTACAATCATGGGAATGAGGAAAGAAATACAATATATTATCAAACATTCAATACAATAAAATGTGATATTAAAGGATAAAAATCTTACCTTCATATACTCCTTCTGAAGGACCTGGATGATGGCAGAACAGGTCTCTGGGATAATGATCCCCAGAGCCTGGGGGGAGATGCCTGTCGAGAACTTGAGGTCCTGCAGGCTTCTCCCTGTGGCCAAATACCGCAGGGTAGCGACCAACCTCTGCTCCGGAGTGATGGTTTGCCTCATGCAGGTATCCTGCCTGCTGATATAGGGGGTCAGCGAAGCCAACAACTGGTGAAAGACCAATCTTAAGTCACTGGTTTGCTAAATAAACTAAAGTAGATCCATGGAGAGCTTGACAGCCACACTTTATAACATGGAAGACAAATTTAGGGTCGCCTTTCTCCTGTGGATGGCCTACACCTGTTGTTCCCAGTGCCTTGACTCAATATCTGGAACCCGGGACTCTAGGGAAAATTTTACATCAACAGACAGGATCTGATCCCTGACATAACCATTTATTTTCCTGATGGTTTCCCGTGTTGGGGAATGGGAATAGTTGGTGTGGAAATTTTTTCCTTTCTCCAACTCCCCACCTTTCCTGAATCCCACTATTCCCATCCCATCCCATTCCTTTTCCCCAATTCCTACTTTTTTTCTTTATCTCTCTTTTGTCCCTTTTTATGGAAACGTAGTTAATTCTGATAAAAATTAGCATTGAAACATATATTCCCCAAGCCCTTTTGCTCCCCTCCTTGTTCCCTACACAGTTGGGAATGAGGACAAATATATAATTTAAAACCACGGCCAGGATAAGGGGTGAGCAGGAGAGACATCTGCCCAGAGCGCAGTGGTAGGGTGGATGCCTCTTCACACGCAATCCCCAGAACAGTGGCTAGCAATCAGTAGAGCACAGATTCACATCTAATCTGACAGCTACTGATGTCACACATGCTCCAACCCTATCTACCCACAGCTGACACACAACTGGCATATGCAACTACCTTGTATTTGCTAGAAAGCAAGCAATTGGCCAAACATGTAGTGAACACTCCAGGGAAACCATGGACAGTTGGTGCTAAGGGGGCTGAGAATGGGCACAGGGTGGTACACTTATTCTACTGCATGTATTAGCAGCACTGTAGGGGGTGCAGTTCGGCCCTGGGCACTGAACAAACCTGTCTTGGTACTTTTTTAAAACTAAAAAAATACTTTTTTTCTTCTGTTTCCTCCCTTTCACCCCTCTGGGACAGTTTGCACTACAACCTGATTATGTTTACATTACATACCAGCAGACCCTTTTTGGGATTGTTATTTATACCACCAGTGTATACACAATGGATATTTTCTTCTCTGTGAGGTCCCTATTTGTGCCTGGGCATTCACAATTTGTACTCCCACAGCTCCCGATGCAGACGTCCCCCAGCAGCCCGCTGTCTAATAACACTATGTATTATATCTAAAAAAAAAAAAAAACAGAGGAGGTGCCCCTGGGATTTTATGGACAAAGGATGAAAACCAGATAAAAGAGTAAAGAGCGTATGTAAAAAAGTAATACAACATTTATCGATTACAAAAAACATGTAAATACACAAAATTGAATGATTGATTATAAAAGCAAGATGGATAGTCATGCTATAATAGTACAATACAGCTAGGTTCTGGAACACAAGATTGATATCATAGTGGGAGGCCAAACAAAGTGCATATGTTCTGAAATCTCAACATGTTTCGGAATATATGTTTAATTCCTTCTACAGGGGGTGATTTAAAGCAAGGTGTATTATCTGGTGACACAACAGCAAAAAAATCAAGTCAGAAAAAATATGTATATACAAAATACAGTGTTTATATAAGTATACAAATATATGAAAAAAAGTAGGAAACAGCATGATATATAAATAAGGCAGGCATTTTGAATCTGACAATACTCACAAGATAACTATCTCTGGTGAATTATAGTACATGTCAGAATTCACTTTGGGCAGGGTTTGCTTCTCCATATTTTCCCATCGCACATTGGAAAACTCTGGGGAGTAGGTGGGAAATATGTATACAGTGGGGATGGAAAGTATTCAGACCCCCTTAAATTTTTCATTCTTTGTTATATTGCAGCCATTTGCTAAAATCATTTAAGTTCATTTTTTTTCCTCATTAATGTACACACAGCACCCCATATTGACCGAAAAACTTAAAAAAAAGTTTTAAGATGACCCTGAACGCAAAAGATATACATGCTTATGTAAAAAATGGCATAGTTACCAGCTAGGTAGGTATATGATATATAAAGACAGGAATGCAAATAATGTGAGTATAATGGTTATCTGTGTGTCACAGATGCATATGTGGGAAGGCTGTCATGGTATGGGCATAGTACTATTAGCAGGTCGATGACCTGTATGGTACGCCAGCCTGACAATGTCCTGAACAGTAAAGGACAAGAAAATCAACATGATTATAAAAATCGTATGCAAAAAAAAGGACCAACTTTGGACTGCCCATATATATAGAACTGCCTTCCCTGTGAGCTTGTGTGATCCTGGCTGTGTAGCAGCTAGCTAATGGTATACCTGGGTTGTTTATAGGTAAGGAGGTCAAATAAATAAGGTCAAATTGTATTACTTTTTTACATACGCTCTTTACTCTTTTATCTGGTTTTCATCCTTTGCCCATAAAATCCCAGGGGCACCTCCTCTGTTTTTTTTTCTCTCTGTATTTTGGGATGTGGCTTAGGGCTCCGGTTCAGTATCTATAGGTGGCTCCCCTACATATTTTTTTCTTTATATGTATTATATCTAGAGCTGAGTTTTATTTCTGAATATACATAGAAAAGAAGGCAAGGTTGGGACTTTACATGGGGCATATCTCTGCAGAAAAACGAAAATAGAATTCAAATGATAAATTCTAATTCAATTGAATGTCACAATCATGTAGAATGTATACATGATTGATAGACACACAATTTACTAAAGTCATAATAAATAATTGATTCAGTGCCACATTCACGTAGAATATACATGATTGATAGACACGTGATGAACTGATACATAATAATGATAATGACAATAATAACCATAATGTAAATAATCATAATAATAGTAATAATAACATGATTTTTATTTTATAGATACTCAACGTATCGGTTAAGGATCATAATAATATTTGTTACAGTTCATCAGTAAACAATGAGCATGATTGATAATATAAATCACAGTAATCATGATTAATAAATTGGAAACAGAAACAATAATTAATAAATTGGATACAGAAACAATAATCATGATTAATAAATTGAATACAGAATAACAGCATACATCCAGTATAGATTGATACATATTGTGGTAAAATTGAAAATCATTATAAAAAAACCGGCTTGTCTTGACACCCTTTTAACTAAAATTCTACGCATTTCATGGCCTAAAGCCAATCATCAGGAGTGAAAAATGCAAGACTATGCTGAAAGGTGAATAAATAGACAACTACTATTATTGTATGATCCCCTTCAGGGAGGGGGAGCATGCAGCGTGCACAATACTTGTCAATCACTTACAAGGCAGCTAAGAGGCTGTGCCCAACTTCTTAGTGGGAAAACGATGGATCCGGGCAGTGCATCTCACCCGGGGCAGAGGTGGAAGACCCCCCACCCCCCCCCCCCAGAAGGAAGAGGGGTCTGGGGAACCAGCCAGGAAGTCTGCCAAACCATCACAGCACAGTCTCTGTATATGTGTGGTGCTTGCACCCACTACCTAAAAAACAATATGTAAAAAACAAGACATGAAAGACAATATGTGAAAAAACATGTGTAACTGATAAAGTAAGTGAAACACTAGGCATGAAAATGAAATGAAAGATAACAAGATGTTTTAGATAGATGAACCACCTGTACCAATACAGAAATGTCCCTGAGTTTTATTTCTATTGCATCTGCTCCTGAAGAAGTGGAATTTGCTCCACGAAACGCTTCGAGCTTTTAGGATTTTTAGATGCAATATACAATTTTTATTTTAATCATGTGTCTGATTGTATATATGAACTTTTGCCCATCATGTATGAACCATGTATTGTTCTATTCTGGTCTGCATACAAGTCAGCCTTCTGTTCAGCTCTTAACCTAGATTCATTGTCAGCATGTGTTATTATTCAATCATATCATTGACAAACGTATTTTATTATATGTATGTATTGCTGTAATTATGGAATTTTTTCACCTGTTGACGTACTTAAAATCTGCTTTCAACATTATATATATTTTTTTATACTGCATTATGAGTCCACCTGTGTTTATATATGAAATGTTTATGTATTTACTAATTGCCAGCTGTTTTTTGGCATCTCATTTAAAATCCCAAACTCCTTTCCTCCTATTCTATTTGCTAGAAAGCAAGCAATTGGCCAAACATGTAGTGAACACTCCAGGGCAACCATAGACAGTTGGTGCAAATAGGGCTGAGAATGGACACAGGGTGGTACACTTATTCTACTGCATGTATTAGCAGCACTGTAGGGGGCGCAGTTCGGCATTCTTGCCCTGGTAACTGAACAAACCTGTCTCGTACTGGTTAAAATTTACACATTGTGCTGACCAAGATAATTAACTTCCTCTAGTTCCAAGTCCGATGGTGTTGTGTTGAATCTTTTATTTGCTTGAGGCATCTGTGGCACCTTTTTAGAAACTTGTGGTGCCCTGCAAGTTGGTAACTCTCTGACTATATGGTGCTTTGTGTGCTCTTACCGTTTCCATAAATCTATTGGGCGATTACTGCTTGTGTGTGAGCCTATATGTCTGAGACAGTACTGTGTATTTGTGATGCCTCTGTATGATCTGTACTTCTGACTTGGAATATCTCCTGTAAATGCACAATCTATAAAGAAAGAATTTAAAAAAAATGTTCAACTGATAATCCAAGGGTTCTCATCTCTCCAACCCTGCATTTGGGATCTTGAGCTGCTGATTGAATGGATTGCATAGAGGTTCAGTATTTGCTGGACTTAGAGTGTGGAATTCTGGGATTTTACAAGCCCACAGTTCCTGTTATCTGATTATTATTTAATGCATTGGTAGGAAACATTGTAACAAGGTATTGTTATAGTGAATGATTTATTTTTTGCATGCACACATGGGTGTTAAAGGTGAGGAACGGCCCAGTAATCTTAACACTAAGGTGGTCCCATCCCCACGGGACCCGAAGGATTAACACAATGAACATGCTTGACTGAACATATTTCCCAAATGATTTTTTTCCTTATGCTAATTATTAGTTTCAGGTGTACTTAGTGGAAAGGCATCAAGATAATCATGGCACCAGTCAACAACAAAATCAATATTCTATTCTTCTATGCCTATATTGCAAAGCATTTATCTTAAGATATTTCAAGACCCAATCTCTCATATACTCTAGAGTGCTCTTATGATTATATATTACCCATCCTGAATGGTTGCAAAGTGTTAGTAGGCTAATACGTATAAAATATGTGCTCATTGCAAGTAACTGAACAATAATGGTTAGCAATTAACAGAGACTGATTATTACAATAGTTTTTCTTTAAAGAAAATGGAGCTCATTTATGAATGTCTTTTTTTTGCCCCCAGCCACTAGTTTTATTCTTACTTGAAGATTTCATTTGTGTAATTATATTTTGGCAACTAATACATTGTTTCCAGAAATAGCATATTAGTTAACAATGAAACACTTGGGTATTTTTACTCTCTCCACTTCTGCTGTGAAGAATTACTCCCTTCATTGGCAGATACTCAGTTCGGAAGGGATGAAAAACATGTAGCAATGGCAACCCCAGCAACATAGGACTGGGCTGTCATATCAATCAGATTATTCCTTAATATCATCATAGAAGTCAAAAATGGTTATGGGTCATTGGTTTGCAAGCTTCTATGCACAGCATGGAGAAAAAAAACCTGTGAGCAGTCTTTCCCCAATACTGATGAAAAGTGCATGCATACTTCTGACCTTTGGCCTAAAGCAGATGAAATACATTTATACCAACTGTTTTACCTGCCAAATGATTTGTATTTCTGTCCATCCAGCACAATCCTGCCTGCCAGGGAATGAAACCTGATGTTTCTCCATCTCATCTCCAGGATGTGAAGGTGAAGAGGAATGAGAAGCAGCAGACTGATAAGCTCATTGGCCTCTGTTTTCCCCTCCTATCAGCATCATCCTTGGTATGCAAGAAAAAAAATGCAAAAAGACTCTTTGGGCACTTAACAGTGGTCCCTGCATATACATATAGACACAACCATCAAACTAAAAAAAAAAATATTGTTGATTCATACAAAAATCCATAAAATAGACATTACAACCATGGGTAACGTTAAACCCACACATATAAAATCCGTATACAGAGAAAGTGTCAGACGCAGTATGGAGCTTGCCTATATGTTTCACTGCATACACTGCTTCCTCAGGGCTTTAACCTCCATGTCCGACTGTACAAATCTAGTAAACATAAACAAAATACAATAATTATATACACAGTGCTACATACATATATTACAGAAGAAAACTTGTCCTAACCCATGATATAGAGGGGAAAAGAAGAAAAATTACCTGTGGTGTAAATATATATATAAGATGCACTCAGGCTAATGAGAGACTAGGTAACGACATAGTAAGTTGCTGGCATCCACTCAGTGATATTTTGTTTGTTTACTAGATTTGTACAGTCAGACATGGATGTTAAAGCCCTAAGGAAGCGTTGTACGCCGAAAAACATGTAGGCAAGCTCCATACTGCGTCTGATGCTTTCTATGTATATGGCTTTTATATGTGTGGGTTTAATATTACCCATGGTTGTACTATTTTATGGATTTGTGTATGAATCAATATTTATTTTTTTCTAGTTTGATTGTTTTGTGTATATGTACTGTATATCCAGAGACCACTGTTAGGTGCCCAAAGAGTCTTTTTGAATTTCTTTTCTTTCATTTACTGGGTTGGTGCTCTCTGGATATTAGGTTGTTTAAACAGTCAAATTTTGGGCCCTCTGTACATCGCATTATTTATCCTTGCAATGCAACACACCGGTTTGGCTCCTTGTGCTGCTTCCCCTTCCTTCTCTCTAAGTTTCACTGTATAGGGACTGGCATCAAGTCAAATTCCAGATGCTTACACCACTTTAATACAGGGCACTTATACCCCCTTTCTGCCCAGACCAATTTTCAGCTGTCAGTGCTATTGCACTTTGAATGCCAATTATTTAGTCATGCAACTCTGTGCCCAAACAAAATTTTTATACATTTTTTTCACACAAATAGAACTTTTCTTTTGGTGGTATTTAATTACCTTTTTTTTTTTTTGCGATTATAAGTGAAAAAAGCAGGAACATTTTGAAAAAAAAAAACTTTTTTTAGTTTCTATTATAAAATTTTGCAAATAAGTAATTTTTGTTCATAAATTTTGGCCAAAAATATATACTACTACATATCTTTGGTAAAAATAACCCAAATTGGTGGATATTATTTAGTCTGTGTGAAAGTTATAAAGTCTACAAGCTATGGTGCCAATCACTGAAAATTGATCACACTTGATTCACTGAAGCCTATCATTTCCTGAGGCCCTGAAATGTCAGGACAGTAAAAATTCCCCCCAAATGAGCCTCTTTTCAAAAGTAGACAGTCAAAGGTATTTAGTAAAAGGAATGGCGAGTTTTTTGAAGTTGAAATTTTTTTCCACACAATTCTTGGGAAAATTAAGAATTCCTTTTTTTTTTTTTTTTAACAAAAAATTTTCATTAGTTCTTTCTCACACGATATGCATACTTCCAATTCCACCCCAAAATACATCCTGCTACTCCTCATGAGCATGGCGATACCACATGTGTGTGTTATGACTAGGGATGAGCCGAACACCCCCCTGTTCGGTTCGCACCAGAACATGCGAACAGGAAAAAAATTCGTTCGAACACGCGAACACCGTTAAAGTCTATGGGACACGAACATGAATAATCAAAAGTGCTAATTTTAAAGGCTAATATGCAAGTTATTGTCAGACTGTTCTAAACACAGGAAACATGCGCCCCTTTACAGGCATACTATAGACACCCCCCAGGTACGAAATTTAAAGGGATATTACACTTTTATTGTTTGACTTTAAGCATTAATAAAATCACTGCTCCTGAAAAAACGTCCGTTTTTAAAACTTTTTTTTGCATTGATCCATGTCCCCTGGGGCAGGACCCGGGTCCCCAAACACTTTTTATGAATTCGAATTTGCCGCGAACACCCCAAATTGTTCGCTGTTCGGCGAACTTGCGAACAGCCAATGTTCGAGTAGAACATGAGTTCGACTCGAACTCGAAGCTCATCCCTAGTTATGACTAAGCAAAGAAATTTGTGAAATGTGTCAACCATGTTCCCCTCTGTGCTGTCATGATGCTGTAACCTCGATGGTTTTTCATGTTGGATGTTTTTATACTAATAAAGCAATTTTCCTTATCCTTGCAGTGCGGTCAATCGTTTTGTCTCCTGCATCTGGGACTTTTCCACAGCCTGGCCACATACAGAGGCCCATCATGCAGGAAGCACCGACAGGCGTTCTAGGAGCATAAATTACGCACATAATTTCCTAACAACCTATCCCCCTTTTAAGGCCCTGGAGCACCAGGACAGTGGAATTGCCCACAAAATGACCCCATTTTGGAAAACAAACACCCCAATGTATGATCTATGAGGCATTATTAGTCTTTTGAACATGTCATTTTTTTCCACAAGTTTTTGGAAAATGTAAAAAGAAAATGAAAATGTATTTCTTTTACACAAAGTGGTCAATTTATAAGATATTTCTAACACATCGCATGTACATAGCAAAAATGACACCCCAAAATACATTTTGCTACTTGTCCTGAGTATGGCGATACCACATGTGAGACTTTTACACCACCTGGCCACATACAGAGGCCCAACTTGCAGGGGGCACCATCAGGCATTCCAGGAGCATAAATTACATATCTAATTTAATTCCTACCCACAAAATGACCCCATTTTGGAAAGAAAACACCCCAACATATATTCTATCAGGCATGGGCTGCAGATAGGTACTTGGGTAATCTGATTGGCTGCAGATAGGTACTCGGGTACTCTGGGCTGGATACAGGTACTCTAGTCTGCAGATAGGTACTCGGGTACTCGGGGCTGGAGAAGGGTACTCTAGTGGGCTGGAGATAGGTACTCGGGTATCTGATGGGCTGGAGACAGGTACTCTTTATTACTAAGGGCAAGCAGTGTGTGTTTGTGTGTACTGTAATCAGTAGCTAGCTGTTACCCCAATCTCCTCCTCACACATGATCGGTGTATGAGGAGGAGAACCCGGTAACAGCTAGTTACCATGGCTTGTTTACATTCTGTGACTGGCTGTGATTGGGCACGGCCGGTCACGTGGTAAAGAGCCAATTTCATTGGCTCTTTACCCCGTTCAGAGCGACACTCCTCATCCTTGACTGCCGCTCTGCATGCCCCTGGGGGCACAGTGCATGTAACCGGCTGTGATTGGACATAGCCAGTCACGTGTTAATGAGCCATTTTTATTAGCTCTTTACACTGATCGGGGATAGGCTGTGTCCTGAAGGACACGTCTCATCCCAGATTGCCGTGCCGAGATCGGCCGAACATTAACCTGAAGGGAGAGAGTGTTCCTGCTGGCGTTATATTGTTATGGCCTGGTAAGGAAGTAGTTAAAGTGGTATTAAAAGTAAAAAAAAATAAAGCTGAAATGCAGGGTTTTATGACAGAAGAGACCTTGATCATCTCCTCTGCCATAAATGCCTCCTGCTGCCTGTTAATGATGATGTACACTGAGCCACGCATGCGCAGTACATTATGGCAACCGTTTTCTACCGTTGTGATGTAACTCCTGTGTGACATTATCACGGCTGAGCCATTCAAGAAGACAAATGGAGCAAACTCAGAAGGAAGATGGAAAAGCCGGAGCACTGGCATGAAGCTAAAGGGTTTCCAGATTTGAAAAAATATAAATTTATCGAGTTTAACACAGCTTTAAGGTTTTATTAATTTGTGTCTTTTATATCTGCTTGGAGTTCATCTTTAAAAATATGTTTGTTGAACACCCATCGCAGATCTGCCTTGCCAGCAATAGCAAACAAAGTTTTTGGGCAGGCTGATATAAACAGACTTTGTGTGTGTTTACACTCGCCTACCTCCGAGTACATCCAGGTCTGAAAAAAATTCAGCTACTCCTGTCCACTGTGTAAATGAGGACCCAAACTGAACAGGCTTGGATGCAAAAACAAAAACATCCATCCCGTTCAGCTCTGATTCAGCAGGGGATTCTTCATGGATTTCCTGCTGAACAAAGTGGAGTGGCTCCATGAAAAACAGCCCTTAGTATGGATGGAATAATTGGTCTCAACCATAATGTGACCATAATGCACTGCATGGGCTTTGAAGGGCCAATAACAGGGACTCGTTTCGCCCCATCGTATGCCAACCTGTACCTGTGAGGGGGGTGGGAGAAGGATCTCTTTGCCATAGACGATGTGCCCAACTTGCTTGGGCTCATCGCTAGGCCTGTGCAATTCGTTTCGTTCCGAATTCGTTTTTTAACAAATTTCGACAAATTCGTTAATTCGAATTAACGAAAACTTGTTTAACAAATTTTTTCCGAATATTCGTAAATTCGATAAAATTGGACATTCGTAAATTCGGGCATTCGTACATTTTCAATTCATGAATGTACATTCGTACATTAGTAAATTAGTGAATTCGTAAATTTGTAAATTAGAGAATTCGGAAATCTGAAATAATAGTTAACTAATAATAACTTAACTATTAGTAATTACTAGTAACTTTTAAATTATAGGTATTGTAATTTCCTTTAAAATTTGGCTGTTAGTGAACGTAACACATACAAATTTATCCGAAGTTATGAATGATCCGAAAAAATTGAATGGAATGGAACGTAAAGAATTAATAATAATAAATAACAATAATAATAATAACAACGTTTTATTACTATTATTTATTATTAATTTGTTCCGTTCCATTTGTTTAGATGCTGCATTCATTTTGGATAATTCGTAACTTCGGATAAATTCGTATTTGTTACGTTCACTGACAGTCAAATTTGAAAGGAAATTACAATACCTATAATTTAATAGTTAGTTACTATTTCAGATTTTTGAATTTTCGGGTTTTTGGATTTTCAAACTTCAAATTTACAAATTTCCAAATTTTCTAATTTACAAATGTACGATTTTACGAATGTACGAATTTACAAATGAACAAATGTAAAAATGTACGAGTGAACGAATGTTCGAATTTACGAATGTTCGAATGTACGAACGAACGCATTTACGAATTTACGAATGAACAAATTTACGAATCGCGATCATAACGAATGACCCGAAAAACGAAAAAAAAATAAACTAATGAAACGAAAACGAACGCTGTGCACATGTCTACTCATCACCTTGTGGCATCGGTACATTGATGATGTGCTCTTTTGGTCTGGAACAAGAGATGAGCTAAAATTGTTCATGGCCACATCAGTAATAATGAATACAATCTTAAATTCACAATGACATGTGACTTGCGAAGAGTTAGTTTTCTAGACTTGGAAATATTTGTCAATGAGGATGGCACTTTGGGCTTCTCTTTATTTAGAAAGTCATCAGCAGGAAACACTCTTCTGCATGCCACATCCATCACCACTATTAAAAAGTATACCCTATAGTAAGTCAGTATCTTCACATTCAAAGGAACTGTACTAATTAGGTGAACTTTGTTAAGGCGGCCCGGGAACTCTATTCCAGGCTGCGTTACAGGGGATCTAGCTAAAGCTGCCTTTAAAAAAGCATACAATAAAACAAAGAAACATGAGAGACGCTTTTTGATCTATTCCACTAACACCAAAAAAGATAATATGCGATCTGTTAGAATAATCACTCCTTACTGTAAACGGCACAAGCAAATCCGAGGGATCGTAACTAAATTTTGGCCACTGCTCTCTGCACTAGATCCCTCGATTAAGGGATACATTAAACAACATCCAGAAATCACTTACAAAAGAGCGAAATCTATAAAAGACTGCTTAATGCATAGTCAATTTAACAATATAGTCCCCTGTTCAAGTACCACGAGAACAGGGACCTTTGCATTGCGAATGAATCGTCATGCGTCGCATCCACCACATGCAAAAAAAATGATTCTCCCCAATGGACAAACATACTCTATTCGACATAGAGTAACTTGTCAAACTTTGGGCGTGGTCTATCTTATGCAGTGCCTATGCGGTTGCTTCTACATTGGCAAAACGAAACATCCTTTCTTTAAAAGAATTAGGGACCATTAAGTCCCCATTCAAAAAAGAAAAATGGAAATGGAAAAATGTATTAAGGATTAAATTACTAATCTCTGCTACAATATCCGGTGCACTAGATTCATGTTTACTTGCACTCTTTAAAGTCTGTCACAACAACCTTTTGTTGGTTCTTGGTTACACCTGCTGCCATCTGTTCCAATATCCCTATAGGAGACAGATGATCTACAGCAGGACATTGGTCTGTGCTCTGTGTAACGCTTGACCTAGATCCATTTGATCTTTACTCTATGTGTTTTATACCATTTTTTTGCCAGTATAATCCTTAAATTTCAGTATGTGTAGGCTGAACTTCATTTTTAATTCCCCCACTCTGCAGCATCTTTATCGTTTGTCTTTAAAACCTGATAATTTATGCCCCGTACACACGGTCGGAATTTACGACCGAAAAAGTCAGATGGGAGCTTTTCATCGTATATTCCGACCATGTGTATGCCCCATCGGACTTTTTACGTTGAAAATTCAGAAGGACTTAGAGAACATGTTCTATTTTTTCCGACAGAACAAATTCCTATCGGGAAAACCGCTCGTCTGTATGCTGTTCCGACGTACCAAAAATGACGCATGCCCTGAAGCAAGTACGAGACGTTGTACGTGTTGTCCTGTCGCACGTGTTGTACGTCACCGCGTTCTTGACGGTCGGAATTTGGTGTGACCGTGTGTATGCAAGACAGCTTGAGCGGAATTCCGTCGGAAAAACCTTCAGAGTTTATTCCGATGGCAAAACTGGTCATGTGTACAGGACATAAGACTATAACTTTCATTTGGCACCCTTGGTTTATCTGGATTTCAACAGCTTATGCTGTGAGTCTGTCGTACTTAATTGTGCTTTATGTTTATCGCTTGTCTGTTTGACCTTTCCTCACTATATACGATTACGATTTTTTCTCCACAAATCTCACTAGCTATTTTCTAGTCAATAGTTATTTCCAATATATCACCATTGGACTAACATATTACACCGTATACACATATATTCCAACCTTGTCTGTTCGGGCACCCATTGGCGTCTATGTGTGTCATCCAGTGATTGTTGCCCTGTATTTGGTATCCGGCTGGAGGCAGGAGAGACCGAATGTGGGTGAGTGATATTGAAATGGAGCATGTCAGCTGGTATTGTAATCTAATCTGCTTTGTAACCAGTTGTTGTATTTGTTCTAAATTATGTACTGTTTTATGCAGTGCTACATCTTTTGTCTTTTAATATATCCCCTGAAGAAGCCCAGGGTGGCGAAACATGTTGGGATAATCATCTAATTGTCGCCCTGAGTGACTAGATTCAAACATTTCTGAAGACAAGATGTTTCCATGTATATGTTTACCCAAAAGCATAACAATTTTTTTATTATGTGTTGTATGCAATTTTTATATACTTCATTATTTGTATTTACTATTTCTCAGCACCCTTAAAAATCCCACCAAAACCCTCCTGTCCATGACCAATAAGAGGACTTTTGGATAAGCCAGTTCCTGTACTATAAAATTATGGACTCGAACTGTCCGTTTACTCAAAGCTGCCTTCAGGGAGAGGATATGGTAAGATGACAAACTGCATAGAGAGAGCTCTTCGTTTAACCCATAAGGGACTACTATCTGTGTCGTCAATAAGTTTGATTGCTAACTCTTGCACTCTCTACCTGCTGCATCTTTTTAAGAAAAACAAGGGTACAAAAAACAGTGTGCACCTTAAACACCTCTGTAATTCATTCCCTGCTCCCCCATCTGCAGGGCCGGCCCAAGACATTGTGCTACCAAGAAAAATATGCTGCCCCCCCCCCCCCCCCCAAATAAAAAAAAAAAAAAATCACGCCCTGCACATATATTATTTTTTATCATAACTAAAGTGGACCTGTCATGGCTCTATACATGTATATAGGAGTATATAGAGGACCTGTTATGGTTGTTTACATGTATAGGAATATAAAAAGGACCTGTTAAGGCTCTATTCATGTATAGGAGTATAAAGAGGACTTGTCATGGCTCTATACATGTGTATAGGAGTGTAAAATGATGTGTCATGGCTCAATACATGTATGTAGGAATATAAAGAAGACCTGTCATGGCTCTATACATGTATGTAGGAGTATACACAGACCTGTCAGGGCTCTATACATGTGTATATAGGAGTATAAAAGGACATGTCATGGCTCAATACATGTATGTAGGAATGTAAAAGGACGTGTCATGGCTCTATACATGTGTATGTAGGAATATAAAGAGGACTTGTCATGGTTGTATACATGTATAGGAGTATACAGAGGACCTGTCATGGCTCTATACATGTAAAGAGCCATGACCGGTCCTCTTTATACTCCTACATACATGTATAGAGCCATAACAGGTCCTCTTTATACTTCTATGTACACGTATAATGCCATGACCGGTCCTCTTTATACTCCTATACATGAATAGAGACATGAAAGGTCCTCTTTATATTCCTACATACATGTATTGAGCCATGACACGTCCTTTTACAATCCTATACACATGTATAGAGCCATGACAAGTCCTCTTTATACTCCTACACAGGGCTTTTTTTCAGGGGGAACTTGGTGGAACTCAGTTCCACCACCTCTGGCTCAGACCCTTTGGTGCCTGCTCACCACAATCATTTGTAAACACAGAGGTCTGGTTTCTGTGTTTACAAGTGACAGCTCTGCACTCTGTATGTAATGCAATCCTGGTACTTAATGCCCCTTTAAGACCCTCCTTCTGTTTTTGTAAAATTTGAATACACCCACTATTTGATGTGATTTGGAGGGTTTGTGTAGGGGGAGGGGTTTTGTGGGGCCGTGGTTAAGTTCCAGCACCTATTGTTTGAGAAAAAAAAGCCCTGCTCCTACATACATGTATAGTGCCATGACAGGTCCTCTTTATACTAATATACATGTATAGATCCATGATTGGTCCTCTTTATACTCCTTTATACATGTATACAACCATGACAGGTCCTCTTTATACTCCTACATACATGTATTGAGCCATGACATGTCCTTTTGCACTCCTACATACATGTATTGAGCCATGTCCTTTTATACTCCTATATACACATGTATAGAGCCCTGACAGGTCTTTTTATACTCCTACATACATGTATAGAGCCATGACAGGTCCTCTTTATACACCTACATACATGTATAGAGCTATGACAGGTCCTCTTTATATTCCTACATACATGTATTGAGCCATGACATGTCCTTTTTGCTATTCCTAGTGATTAGGAACAGAGATCTCTCTCCTCCTCCAGTCATTCCCAACCCCCCCCCCCCCCCCCGCCCAGTTAGAAACAACGTATTGCAGAAAAAATTATTGAAGTGCAATATTTCTATTATTACATTGTTATATAGAATAAAATAGTTCAACTCCCCATAATGCACAATCAGTGGGAGCTCTGAGCAAGTCACTTGACAACGTCACCTGCCTTCAGATGCGGATTGTCACTTGCTGCGTCACCTGTCAACCTGTCACCAGATGCGGATTGTCACTTGCAACATGTTGCGGATTGTCACTTGCCACAATTTCACACATTGCGGATTGTCACTTGCCACGACGCCACCTGCCACATGTTGCGGATTGTCACTTGCCATAACGTCACTTGCCACACATTGCGGATTGTCACTTGCCACGACGTCACACATTGCGGATTGTCACTTGCCACGATGCCACCTGCCACACATTGCGGATTGTCACTTGCCACAATGTCACCTGCCACACGTAGCGAATTGTCACTTGCCATGTCACCTGCCACATATTGCGGATTGTCACTTGCCACAACATCACTTGCCACACGTTGCAGATTGTTGTCACTTGCCACGACATCCCCTGCTGGCTGGCGGGAAGCCATTTGCCGCCCCCCTGAAAGTGCCGTCTGGGACAATGTTACCATCGGGTCCCATGGTAGGGCCGGCCCTGAGTGCAGACCCTCCTTCAGTGTAGCCCCCCTTTCAGTGTAGCCCCCATTCACTGCAAACCCCCCCTTCAGTGTAGCCCCTCTTCACTGCAGACCCCCCCTTCAGTGTAGCCCCCCTTCAGTGCAGCCCCCCCTTCAGTGTAGCCCCTCTTCAGTGCAGCCCCCTATTCAGTGTAGCCCCTCTTCAGTGCAGCCCCCCCTCTTCAGTGTAGCCCACCGTTCAGTGCAGACCCCCCATTCAGTACCATTCAGTACCTCAGATCTCAGCGCGGTGGCACATGCTCAGCAGATCCCCTCCCCCTGTTTACACATAAACAGAGAGCAGGGGGAGGCAGCTTCACTCTGCTCGGCTGTGCCTGTGTGACATCCGGGAATGCACAGACAACCCCCAGAGAGGAGGGGATGATAGGTGCAGCGGTGTCACCCTGCACCCCCCCTGCACCCCCTTGCATCACAACTATAGTTCACCTCTCCCTGCCTGTGCCTGTTACTGCGCCGCTGCCTAAACCCACAGCGCTGCCACCGCTTCAATCGCGGAGGGGGGTGCCGGCCTGACACCAGTGTGTGGTACCTGGGGCGGGCCACCCCCCACTTAGTACGCCTCTGGCCGGCACGGATGATGTATGGGTAGAACTTGTCACTGCCAACTGCCGCCTCTCTTAAGATGCCGCCAGGGACCATGGGCTCACTGGGTCCCATGGTAGGGCCGGCCCTGCCCATCTGTATAGTAAAGTTAGGCATACACCAGTTAGGCTTATTTCCTAGGCTTTAATCTCAGATATCAGTTATGAACAAAATAAAGGTTCATTCATTCTGTAGTCAATGATGAGAACTAGGAGGCTCTCTGAGGTAACACAGGACGTGTGCACAGGATACAAAACGACTCAGAATTTCTGGTAGGATCAACAGGTACATTTTTGCACTTATCAAACAAAATGCTTCCAGAGGTAAATAATTCAACAGACCAAATGGAAGTAAATAAGAGAAGTTCATTGTAAGGGTTTACATACATTTTTAAGTCATCCCTCAAGCCTGTAATTTAGGGGATTTTTTTTGCCATTTCACAATTCAAACCACCTAAAACAAAAAAAACCTCTCCCCACTGTAGTTTTTTTTTTTTTAACAATAAATTGCCTATTTCTCCTAAAAATGGCATGAATTTACTAGTAGGACTTAACCCTTCCATATTATATTCAATGGGAGTCACTGCGAGTTTGGCTTTGCCAAATTGCCAACAGGATTCACTGAACCATCTGTGAACTGAACCTGGGCAGATTTGCTCATCGCCATAACACATCGGTGTATTTGCATTAAAACAGCAGCAGTGCACAAAAAAAAAAACAGGATTATGCTTAGAAATACAAAACTCCATTGATTTAGGCTGGCAGAGTTACATATAATTGAAATAAATATAACTGAAATGAAATGTGGTGAACCCTGCACTCCCAAATGCCCATTGACTGCTCTCAGGGACAATAAAAGGTTCCCGTGGAGAAATTTCTAGTTCTGCAGCCTCAGATGGTATTCCTGTATACGTTGCAGAAAATGTTTTCGCTCAGCAGTTGTCAGACATTTTGTTGGAGCTAATCAGTTAGAAAGTCAGTTTAAATTTTTGTACATTTGAAAATGAGGTCTCGTGTACGGAGGAGAGCAACAGAGCTTGAACTGAAAGAATAACAATGTGCAAGCCCTAGAGCCAGTTAGAATTAATAAAACATGATCTATGTCTGAGTTTTGTTAGTTTTTTTTTTAGTTGGAAACTATGTTCATTCTACCTAGTCTCCTCTATCTAGCAGGAGTGTTTGAGAAGGTCCAATACCCAAGATGTCCAAATGATAAATTAGAAGGGGAAGTCCAGATTTTATGTTGAATATGCTTCAGCTTGTGCCCAAGGAAGCAAAATTTTATGACTGGTGGCAATTTAGTTCACTATCTAAATCCTTCTTAAGTTATTAACAAAAAACTGCACTTTGGTGAAAAAATATAGCATATAAAATCGCTACACAAAAAAAACAGACATTTTTAGTCTAAAAAAAAATAGAATATTTTATTAAAAAAAAATCTATAATATTTTTAGTTACATCTAAAGAAAAATTCCCTAAACCCCATTTTGCGCTTTTAATAAAATGTGAATCCAGAATATTTTAGTTTAAAAAAATTTCCAAAATATTTTTTTTCCCATACAAAACTTTCTAAACCTCATTTATTGTGTTAAGGGATAACGTTCATCAAATTAAAAATAAGACAAAAAAAAATACAAAATACTGTATAGATTATTCAGTTGCCATGTTGTAATTTAATTTTTCTTTAATTGCCTTTCCTTTTTTAATCTGCAGCTGTTGTAATTTTCAATAAATGTAATATTTCAACCTAGGGTTGTTCTGTACACGGTTGTTGTACAGAACACCTCCAAAAACTGAATTTCCTGCTCGTTTGATTTTCCCAAAAGTTTGCGCTAAGATACAACCCTCATTATAGACACCCCCTGTAATAGGAATTTCAGTTTTGAAGACATACTTTTGAAGGGTCATATAGCTCTAAGGGGATGCGGACCCTGCAACTTTTCTCATTAAAACAGTCACAACAGGTAGGAATCTGCTACAAAGTTTAAAATATATATAAGACGTTGGGACCCCGTTCTATGGTGTATAGTGTGTGTAGCACCCCACACTATGGTGAGTGTGCTGTAGGTAGCTGCCTGCACTGTGATCAGATCACCATATGTAGGTTAATCAAATACAAAAATGGAAAAGATGTGTGGCACTGCCTAAATAACTATATCCACATTCCAAATAAAATAAAGTGCTTTGTGGTACATTTAGAAGAAAACAATACTATTCACGTAATATTTAAATTCATATTGTGAAACAATACAATACAGTGCTCCATGATGTGACCAAAGAAAAGGTCCACATTCATTTAAGGTCCATATGCTGTAATAAAACACTGCTGTAATCACAAAGTCCTATCTTCCAACATTTTGAGATAGGAATGAGGGACACCTACTAATAAACGTATGTAGGCATAGGACACGCCCCCTGCCACACCCCCTTAAAGGAGAATTAACCAAAAAAAGTTAATTAAATCCACAAGTGCTTTTTTTTACCACTACTATTCCTTTATATTGGTTTTTAAAATGTACAATTGCAGCAATTTAGAAATCGGGGACAGTCCCTCGAAATCAGGGACAGTTGGGAGCTATGACAAAGTGTTCAGTGGTTCTTTATGTTTTTCTTCCAGTGCTCCAGGTGCTCTGTGCTCCCCCTCCTATGTGTCCTCACACTTACATTTTTTTTTATTATTGACTCTTCAGTGGTTTTTGATTTTATCTATCCCACTAAATATCATCACTTTGGGGTGCATGCGCAGCACGAACCAGGAAGGAAGCAAGGGCTGAGAGCTCTGTGAGCTGAGGAGATGAACGGCACTTTCCCAGGGCTATCATCACACTTTTTTTCTCTGATTCCTCCCTGCACCCCTGGCGGAACACTCAGCGCTTGCCAGGACCGAAAATCGCCGCAGTAAACTGGCCCAAAAGTCCCTAACAATATACTTGCTGAGAGTGAGGGAGCAGAGCATGATGTCCCAGATGAAGCAGACGCAGGCACATCCACAAGAACACTCCCTGGGAGACTGAGTATTCTCTGCAACTCACTAAAGCTGACTTAGATGAGAGTCTCATCCTGATGTATGACAAAATTGCCCAGAAGTTTCAATCTGAGTTGCACAAATCCACCAACACTTTATCCCTGGAGATTGCAGCCCTGGGTAGCAGAACTGATCTATTAGAGACTAAACATGATGAGCTTGCCCTGGTCTGTTCAGATCTCAGAAAAGAGCAAGAGTCCCTTTCAGAGACTGTCCTGCAGCTCCAAGCCCACATTGAGGACCTGGACAACAGGAACAGACAAAATAATCTCAGGGTGCGTGGGGTCCCAGAGTCTGTGACTGACTTACTGCCTACGATCCAGAAGCTGTTTCAGTCTCTCCTGCCTGACTCCCCTCTTTCAGCCTTTTCCTGCGACAGGATCCACAGAGCCCTGCGCCCACCCCCCCTCCTGAGAAGCCCCCTAGAGATATAGTGCTATGCCTCAAGGACTTCCTAATTAAAGAGGACATCCTTCGGGCCTCAAGGAACACTCCTAATATATACGTCTGGAGGCTATCGCCATTCAAATATACCCAGATATCTCCCCCACCACCCTGGACAAGCGCAGGAAGATGATAGAAGTCACATCAGTCCTCCAGTCAGCCAATATCCGCTACCGTTGGGGGTTCCCGTTCAAGCTTCAAGTCCCCCATAATGGAACAACCTACTCTGTTACTACAATCACAGAGGGCAAGGAACTATTGGTGAAGCTAGGCCTCCTAGATGCGGCGGCCCTACCCAGGATGCCATCCACTCCTCGCCCTTCTGCCATTTGGGCCACCCCACCTCCCAGGCGAGACTGCCGAAATCAACGCTGAGACTAACTTCTTTTTCTCCCCCTGTTTGATCTTTGTTTATTCAAGGTTATGGATAATGGAGCAAAGCTGAATTCCAGTCGTGTCCGCTTGACTGTCCCCCTACTCTACACCGGTCGGGGCCTGTCGGCCTCCCAACTGTTCGGTGCTGTCCAAACTGATGGGCCCCCCCACAGGTATTTAAGCATAACGGATTACAGTATATGCTGAGTCTACGGACCCACAGGTTTAGAGTACTGGACCCCACAGTCCGAATTGACATTGTTCTTTGTGTCAGTAGGAAGTCTTCTCCCCTGACCCCCCAAGACTATGCATTGCCATTTTTTTCGCCCAGTTTTACAGTTACTGGTTCTTCTGTTTTTTTGCTTTTTTAAGTTACTAGCCTCAGTTTTTTACCACAAATGTGCTACAATTTTTGACATTGTACCAGATATGCTCCCCCTCCTATGTGTCCTCACACTTACATTTTTTTTTATTATTGACTCTTCAGTGGTTTTTGATTTTATCTATCCCACTAAATATCATCACTTTGGGGTGCATGCGCAGCACGAACCAGGAAGGAAGCAAGGGCTGAGAGCTCTGTGAGCTGAGGAGATGAACGGCACTTTCCCAGGGCTATCATCACACTTTTTTTCTCTGATTCCTCCCTGCACCCCTGGCGGAACACTCAGCGCTTGCCAGGACCGAAAATCGCCGCAGTAAACTGGCCCAAAAGTCCCTAACAATATACTTGCTGAGAGTGAGGGAGCAGAGCATGATGTCCCAGATGAAGCAGACGCAGGCACATCCACAAGAACACTCCCTGGGAGACTGAGTATTCTCTGCAACTCACTAAAGCTGACTTAGATGAGAGTCTCATCCTGATGTATGACAAAATTGCCCAGAAGTTTCAATCTGAGTTGCACAAATCCACCAACACTTTATCCCTGGAGATTGCAGCCCTGGGTAGCAGAACTGATCTATTAGAGACTAAACATGATGAGCTTGCCCTGGTCTGTTCAGATCTCAGAAAAGAGCAAGAGTCCCTTTCAGAGACTGTCCTGCAGCTCCAAGCCCACATTGAGGACCTGGACAACAGGAACAGACAAAATAATCTCAGGGTGCGTGGGGTCCCAGAGTCTGTGACTGACTTACTGCCTACGATCCAGAAGCTGTTTCAGTCTCTCCTGCCTGACTCCCCTCTTTCAGCCTTTTCCTGCGACAGGATCCACAGAGCCCTGCGCCCACCCCCCCTCCTGAGAAGCCCCCTAGAGATATAGTGCTATGCCTCAAGGACTTCCTAATTAAAGAGGACATCCTTCGGGCCTCAAGGAACACTCCTAATATATACGTCTGGAGGCTATCGCCATTCAAATATACCCAGATATCTCCCCCACCACCCTGGACAAGCGCAGGAAGATGATAGAAGTCACATCAGTCCTCCAGTCAGCCAATATCCGCTACCGTTGGGGGTTCCCGTTCAAGCTTCAAGTCCCCCATAATGGAACAACCTACTCTGTTACTACAATCACAGAGGGCAAGGAACTATTGGTGAAGCTAGGCCTCCTAGATGCGGCGGCCCTACCCAGGATGCCATCCACTCCTCGCCCTTCTGCCATTTGGGCCACCCCACCTCCCAGGCGAGACTGCCGAAATCAACGCTGAGACTAACTTCTTTTTCTCCCCCTGTTTGATCTTTGTTTATTCAAGGTTATGGATAACGGAGCAAAGCTGAATTCCAGTCGTGTCCGCTTGACTGTCCCCCTACTCTACACCGGTCGGGGCCTGTCGGCCTCCCAACTGTTCGGTGCTGTCCAAACTGATGGGCCCCCCCACAGGTATTTAAGCATAACGGATTACAGTATATGCTGAGTCTACGGACCCACAGGTTTAGAGTACTGGACCCCACAGTCCGAATTGACATTGTTCTTTGTGTCAGTAGGAAGTCTTCTCCCCTGACCCCCCAAGACTATGCATTGCCATTTTTTTCGCCCAGTTTTACAGTTACTGGTTCTTCTGTTTTTTTGCTTTTTTAAGTTACTAGCCTCAGTTTTTTACCACAAATGTGCTACAATTTTTGACATTGTACCAGATATGTCCACCAGATGGTGTGGTACCCCCACACAGATCCCTTTACACCTACTGTATTTACTCTCAAGGGTATTGTGGACTGTTATGTAAACGCTCCTCTTGGCCTGGACTCTCCCCTGACCTTCAATCAATCTCCCACTCTTAACATACCATGGGTCTTAAAGTAATCTCCCACAACATTAAGGGGTTTAACTCCCCTCACAAGAGGAGAAAATCGTTTAAGTCATATAAATCACTGGGAGCTGACATCCTCCTATTGAGGAGGTCTACTGTTTCTGGTGGGTGATCTATTGTTGCTTGGGGTCGGTCTTATATTGCTGGGGGTCAGTTGTTGCTGGGAGAGATCTACTGTTGAAGGAGGGGTCTATTGTTGTTGGCTGCCGTAAAGTCTATTGATGCTGGCTGTGAGAGATCTGTTGTTGATGCCACAAGTCTATTGTTGCTTGGGGGGATTTTGTTGCGGGTGGTCCATTGTTGATGGGGGAATCTATTGTTGTTGGGGGGGGGCTCTATTGTTACTGGCTGCAGGGGATCTATTTTAGTGCTTTTTTTGTTATTACCAAATTCCATAAAAATTACATACAAATTACAAAATGATAGTTGGTTCTGTATTCTCTAAAAAAGGCAGTACTGGGAGATGGAGATGGGTAGGGGGTGAAACCAAGGAATGGTGCTCATAGGTGGGTAGGGGCGGAGAAAAGAGGTGATTTAGAAAGGGGGAGTCCCTGCACCTATTCTCTAAGAAAAAAAGCCCTGGTTATTAGATATAAAATATAGCCACTGTGGTATCCAATGGCAGGAATGTTGGACTCCAAGTTCAAAAGACACCATGCCACTGGTGATCCATAGGTCAAGTAGTATGGCAATATTGCAAGAAGTCCATATCAAGCTGCACATGTCTCCTGGATTGAGATTGGGATCAGGTAAATATGAGGAGGGCTGTACTCAGAAGGTTTTGTACCTTAATGCAGAGAATGCACTGAATGCATTAAAATGAGACTAAACTGTTTCATTTACATTGTCCTATCTATTTCTGTATATAGATGATGGAACTATAATCGTTTTAACCACTTCAGCCCCCGGAAGATTTTGCTGCTCAATGACCCAGCCATTTTTTGCTCTATATATGTATTCTACATATTTTTGGTAAAAAAATTGCCATAAGCATTTATTGATTGGTTTGCACAAAAGTTATAGCGTCTACAAAATAGGGGATAGATTTATGGTATTTTTTTTATTATATTTTTTTGTACTAGTAATGGGGGCGATCTGTGATTTTTATCGGGACTGCGATATTGCGGTGGACAAATTGGACACTTTTGACACATTTTTGGGACCATTGACAATTATACAGCGATCAGTGCACTTACTTAGTATGAACACACGATCTGTCTCCTCTCCCCTGAAAGAACCGGGATTTGTGTGTTTACACACACAGATCCTGGTTCTTGCTTTGTCACGAGCAAAAGCGGGTGCCCGTCGGTCATCGTGCCCGCCAGGCACTCGCATCGGCTCCGGGCACGCGCTTCGGTCGTGCACGCCTCTGGCAGCCAAAAGGTGAAGCGAGGTAAGGTAACGTCGTTTTGTCCAGCCATGCCTTTCTGCCGCAGTGAAACTGCGGCTGCTGGTCAGCAAGCAGTTAATAATGAAAAAAACAAAGTACCTGTTTCCTAATTGATATACAGTTGTCACATGACTCAGCTCTTTCCCAACCTGTCTGCAGGGAAACATAAGCAGGGGGAGCTTCTAGTTCTCTGCTGTTGGTCACATGTTAAAAAAAAAAAAAAAAACAGCCTTTGGAATTTGTAAAAATAAAGAATATCAATTAGAGCTACATGATTAATTGTTAAAAAATCGTGATCTCGATTCAACCCCCCTCAAGATCTTAATCTGGCATTTCCACAATTCAATGTAATGAGTGCATAGACTTTCTCTGCACAGAGCTTTACACAAGGTCCGTTTAACCACTTAAAGACTAAGCCATTTTCTGACACTTGTTGCTTACAAGTTAAAATCAGTATTTTTTGCTAGAAAATTACTTTGTACCTCTATGTTTAATGTGAAAGCTGATGGTTACACCATGAGAATTGTGATCTTTATTCTAAGCAAAAAAATTGTGATTCTCATTTTAGCCAGAATCATGCAGCTCTATCAATTAACTGTTTTAAATTACAAATATATATATGAAATTAAATCTTACGTATTTTTTGGCAATAACATGGCTTGGGCAGATTTCTGCCAGTCACAGGGTGTCGCACCCTCCAGCCTGTGTCTTAAGCCTTGTATACACTATCGGATTGCTGGCCAACAGAGCGTCAGACTTTTGTCCGAAGGGTGTGCGCCAGGAACTTGTCTTGCATACTAACAGTACACAATTGTCGGCCAACAAACACAAACATGGTGACGTACTACGTGGAATTTCAGCTCTTGAGCGCCACCCTTTGGGCACCTTCTGCTAATGTCGTGTTTGGTGAGCATTGATTCCAAGCATGCGTGTTTGTACTTTGGACTTTCGTGTGACGGACTTGTGTACACACGATACGAAAATCTGACATCTGCCGAAAATTTACTAGCCTGCTATCCAACATGTGTTGGCCGAAAGTTGGACAACAATTGTCTGATGGAGCGTACTAACGGTCGGATTTTAGGCAAACAGTCTGTCATCACACAATTCCCTGCTGAAAATCCGATCGTGTGTATGAGGCTTTAGAATAACAGGGAGGTGAAGCCTCCATCAATGTAATATTCTGCCCTTATTGTGTTTAGCTAGTTAGTGGGCATGGAGGAGGTGGGAGGGAGTGGGCTTTCATTTACCACTGTGTATACGCCCACATGTGTGACTCTAGAATCACATGGGCTGCTCAGATGTGATCAGAGAAGGAATGCTAAGCATAGGAACTCACTGAAAACTGAGCATGTGCACTAGCTGCTAAGACTGCTCTGCCAAATTCCTAGCTGAATTGGGGACATGAACAGAAGGTGGAGATAGAGAGCATCAGGATCAACCAGGATTTTCACAGTGTACAGGAACAAATCTCATAGTGACTGAGTGAGTATAAACAGAATGTAATATAGCATTTATTAATAGTTTTTTTTAGACATGTGCACTGACAAAAAATTTGTTAGTTTTCGTTTTATTCGTTTTTTTGCTTTTTTCGAAAATTCAGAAAATTTGGAATTTGAAAATTCGAAAATCGAAAAGTGTGAAAATCTGAAAAAAAGAAAGAAAATCAGTAGAATTCGAAATAATAACTAACTAATAACAACTAACTATTAAATTATAGGTATTGGAATTTCCTTTCAAATTTGGCTGTTTGTGAACATAACGAATACAAATTTATCTGAAGTTACTAATTATCCGAAATAACGAATGCCGCATCTAAACAAATGGAATTGAACAAATTAATAATAAATAATAATAAAAAGGTTTTACTATTATTATTTATTATTATTAGATCGTTACGTTCCATTCTTTTAGATACAACATTCGTTATTTCAGATAATTCGTAACTTCGCATAAATTCGTACTTGTTATGTTCACTAACAGCCAAATTTGAAAGGAAATTCCAATACCTATAATTTAATAGTTATTATTAGTTCAGATTTTCAAGTTTTCGAATTTTCGGATCTTCATTCTTTTGAATTTTCAGATTTTCTTTCTTATTTTTGGATTTCCAAATTTCTGAATTTTCAAATTTCTGAGCTTCCAAAATTTCAGAATTAACTAATTTGTCAAAATTTGTTAAACGAATTCGTAACTAAACAAATTGCACATGTCTAGTTTTTTATGATGTGGGTTTAGTGACACTTTAAGGTAAAACACATTTAGCCTTTAGAACCACTTTACATGTAATAGCTGCATTTAGTTTTTTTTTTTTTTTTCAAGCTCCTTTTCTTCATGTTCACCTTTTGATCCTGCCAGTAACACACTCCCTGTCCTGGAGTGATAACTTTCACTCAATTCACTGTATGGAGGAGCAGCATTGTCACCCTAGAGCAGGAAGTTTGTTAGGAATACAAAACCACCACCCCGTCTATTGCTATAACATAGGAGGTGGTGTTCTGTTGTCCACAGCAAGAACTAGGAGCAATGATACCAATAACAGTCAGTAAAAGGGAGCACAAAAAATTATAAGCTCTCAACAGCACAAAACTCATTCATTGGAGATAATTAATAAAATGAATGGTAGTAAATAAGAGAAATTTATTGCTCGCTTTTACATACCCTTTAAGGCTATGTACATGGGGGTATCTCTTGGTGAATGCTCTTATGTGTTTATGTTAATAACAATCTTTAATGACAGGTTCAATTTAAATAATCGAAAACCGCTGTGAAATAATTTATGCATGCGGTCATACTAATGGTCTGACTCTGACGCGTTGAGATATAGATTGGCATAACACCACTTGCATTATTAAAGGCTTCTTAGAATTTTGCTGTTGATAAGAAAAATGATTTCATTTCGATAAATTAATCATCGACGGGTCTCAAAGAACAAATTAATCTCGGCTCATATTGTATGGGCGCAAATTGCAGCCTATACGTGTAAACGCTGTGGGACCCCATCCAGTTCCAAAGTCATTAACTTCCATAAATATTGATTATGGTCATTTTATGCTCCAGAATTATGTCACCATTAAATGACTTCTATCTGTGAGTATAAATTAGTTGCTTTTAGCTTTGAGGCACTGGAATTTTGATTACAATTTAACGTGCTGCTGCCAGTGAGGTCCCAGAAGGCACTTTAACAGCTAATGAAATAGTCCATAGTGATGGATAATGCACTGATCATAACAGAAAATGTTTTCGGAGAAGTAAAAATGTGCTGCTGGGGAGCATTGCTGGACTTAGACGCACAACAGGTCTGTGGCCTAGTGAAAGTGGATGAAGGGTGGCTTAGTGGTAATTTATTTATAGCACTTAGGTTCTGCGTTTAATTGGCACCAGTGGCACTAGTGTGATCTTTTGTGTCTCCAGTAAGACTGTCAACATTCACTTTTTTCGGCTTCTGGGGTGGATCGCTTTGCTGATTTTAAGAGGTCAGTATATCGGCGACTGACTGGTGTTCAGGAGGAGCTACTGCAGCCTACTGATGCCTGGTTTTATGTATTTTAATTGCCAAAGAGCAATTTTACATTGCAGGATTGAGACACAACTGTGAGTCGAGGGTTTGGCTCACAGTTGTATTGCAGCCCCATTGATTGCACTGGGCTAGTCTGACAGGCAGTGCCACCTGTCGAGCTCTGCAGCCTGAGTCAAAGTGGTTGTAAAGGTTGAAGGTTTTTTACCTTCATGTATTCTATCTACATAGCTCCCAACTGTTCCTGATTTCGAGGGACTGTCCCTGATTCTGAACAAAGTGTCTCTGTTCCTCTTTCCTCCTCCATTTGTCCCTTGTTTTGGTCTGATCTATTATAGTTGTATATAAAATGGACTATTTATCTTTCAAAAAGTTTTTCCCCAGTGCTAAACCTTTCATCCAAATTCTAAATTGCTGCATTTGTCAATTTCAAAAGCCAGTAAAAAGCAATAGTAGTGGTAACATTTTTGTATAATTCACCTTTAAAGTGGCGTGGCAAGGGGTATGTCCTATGCCCTCATACTTTTGCTAGTAGGTGTCCCTGTTCCTATTTCAAAAAGGAGAAATATGTATGCATGAAGGTAAAAAACATACAGTATGCAGCTCCCCCTGAGACCAATCGAGCAATGTGCATGAAAGGGGCTGCCCCATGGTCTCTGCCCCCTCATTGGCTGAGACAGGGCAGCGGGAGCCAATGGCTCCCACTACAGTCTATCCCAGCCAGTGAGCCAATGAGGAGAGATTGGGGGCAGGGCTATCTTATGGGCACACAGAATGGGGCTCAGGAGCGAGCACGTAAGAGTGCCCCCATAGCAAGCTTCTTGCTATTGGAGGCACTGGTCAAGGGTGCGGATCCAGGAGTGCCAGCGGGGGAACCAAGAAGAGGAAGATGGGTTGGTTTGTGCAAAACCATTGCACAGAGTAGCTAAGTGTAAGTTAAACAAAAAAAAATGTACTTTTTTGCTATTACTTTAAAAAGGCAGCAGCTATGAAGCAAATTATTGTGGCAGTGGTACATTTACAGCCCTGTCAGGCAGTAATGTTGAAACTTGGGTGGATGGATAGGGGGTAGTAAAACCACGGCTTGGCCACAGTTTTTTTTAACACCCCCCCTGTGGCTACCCATGAAAAAGAGCCCTCATAGACAACTACATTGAAAACCATGGTTAGCGGAAACTTTTCAGATCACAGTACTGGATTGTCAACAACAATATCCGCCTGATTTATTTCAGGTTAAAATGAGTTTGTGTGCCTTTTTTTTTTTTACCTCAGATTTTTTGGTCACTATTTGTACAGTATGCATCAGTGATGCCACTATACCTCACTATAGCCTTTTAAGAACACTTGGTGCCCTGTACACACGGCCGGTTTTCCCGTCAGAATAAATTCTGAAGGTTTTTCCGACTGAGTTCCAACAGAATTCTGCTCAAGCTGTCTTGCCTACACATGGTCACACCAAATTCTGACAGTCCAGAACGCAGTGACGTACAACACGTACGACGGGGCTAGAAAACGGAAGTTCAATAGCCAGGAGCCAATAGCTTCCGTCTCGTACTTGCTTCAGAGCATGCGTCATTTTTGGTCCTTCGGAACAGCATACAGACGAGCGGGTTTCCCGATAGGAATTGGTTCCATAAGAAAAAATTTAGAACAGGTTCTCTTGCTAGGCCTGTCAGAATTTTCGACGTAAAAAGTCCGATGGGGCATACACACGATGGGAATATACGATGAGAAGCTCCCGTCTGACTTTTTCTGTCTGACATTCCGCTCGTGTGTACGCGGCATAAATGCTCAAAATCCCATGACAGTGGATTCTTGCAACATTTAGAGCACTCCAATTCCTTTAGGAGGCAGCAGTGAGAAGCAGGAACGTCATTGGCACCTATCGAAAGTTAATGGAAGGTAAGCATTTTTCCTTATTTCTTCTGATTTATTTCTTGGGGGGGTAAAAAAAATTGTGAACCAACCCCATTGATACTTCCTCTCCGGCAATACCCCGTTGATCCTTTCTTCATTGCACATGAAACCTAAATTACCCGGTGTTGGCTGGTATCAGAACTTAGAGGGAGTAGTGACATCACCCCTCCATCATGTGACAGTGTTTAGGCCTAGCGATTGGCCACTAGGCCCAGGCACTGTTGCATTGCATGTTACCCCATACCCAGAAGTACCAGAGAGATGATTTTATGGGGGTCAGGAAGTAAAGAGAGGGGGGCTTCGCTCCTAATTGGGCAAAGTGACAATCTCCTTAATCATGGAAAACTTTGAGAGGACTGTAACAATTCATCAGTAAAGTGAAAAACTCCTTTAGGCCTCATGCACACTGGACGTTATAATAACGTGAGTTTTTCAATGTTTTTCAGCATTTTTGCAATAGCCTCTTTTAGTGTTTTTCATCTTCTTCTTTTTTTTTTTTTTGTGTTTTTTCAGCTTTTTTTTTTTTTTTTCAATGGGATCAAAAAGGTTAAACGCTGGTGAGCTGTGTTTTAGAGCGTTTATCTGCGTTTTTTTTTACATAAGAGCGTTTTTTTTACAGCTGAAAAACGCCTCACAGAACCCACTAGTTTTGGCGTTTTTTTTACAGCCAGAAACAGTAGATAACAGCCTATGTGTGCATGGACACATAGGATAACATGGAGAGTTTATTCACTGTAGAAAAAACGTCTGAAGGCAAAAACAGCTACTGTAAAAACGTCCAGTGTGCATGAGCCCTTAGTCTTGCAATTGTCTTGTTGTGCTACATACCAGCCCCCTCCAATCCAACTTAAAGAGGAACTGAAGTCTGCTCACATAATTTGTAATAAAAACATATTTGCCATTCTGAGGCTTCCCTCCAACCACTTTGCATATTATTTTATATATACTGTTATTCTGTACTTGCCAAATATGCTGCAGAAATCTCCCTCCACTGAGTCTGGCTGCAATCATTTTAGCTGTGGGCAGCTGAAGCTGCTGCCTGTTCACTTCCTGGATTTACACAGACACACACCTCCAGCTCTGAAGCTCTCATTGGCCCTCTTAAGACTCATCCCCCCTCCCTTCCCGGCAAACTCTCACGAGAGTGGGAGAGAGAGCTGTGCATGATGTCATAAGCCTAGGCTAATGACCAGACAAACAGGAAGGGGGCTGTAATAAGGTATTTACTGGCATAAAAAAAAATGTTCTACTATCCAAAGGTAAAACAACAAGGGCAGAAGATTTAATAGATGGAAAGATGAAAAAATGACTGAAGGTCCGCTTTAAGCATACTCCAAATTACCAGTCCCCCGTGCTGCATCTGCAAAGTCACGGCAGTATGTTGTTAAACAACACAAAGCCTAATAAAATCCAGACAAATGTGCTAAATGTAAAGTGAACACAATTAGCTATTCTGAAAGAGGACATCTGCTTTAAATTATACAGCCTGACGTGTAGATATAAACATGACTAAACAATACCGATAAATTACCAGTTTCAAATTACTGCTTATGTTAAGCAAACACACCACTGAGTGACGTCGCGCTCTGTACTTTATACTTTGCTTCTGTTTCTTCAGAAGAAGCATTTATCGGTGTAAAAATGTGCTCAGCTACTGTATAAGAAATAATTCAATGCATAGCACATTTAACCCCTGTACGCCTCAGTAACACATGTGCAGCCGCAAAAAGCTGGGAGCACAGTTTACATGCGTCACTGGGCAGGCAATGTTTATGTACTGGGGTGCACTCCCAGCACAAAGACTAAGCCGCTGAAACCGCTTTTAGAGAAAACATCGGTATCTGGTGGGACCGGCTTCCAATCATGTGACCACTGTGAAAGTCAATCACAATGGTCACGTGATTGCCGATCCTTTCGCCCCCCGGCTTTAAGAATTTTTAAAGGGGACTCCAGGGCAGAGTGTAAGGGGTTAAACACAATGTCTACTACGAGTAAGAGCATTCAGTGAGCTAATGAGGCAGTGCAGCTAACCCTGTTCTTTTGCTAAAGTATGCCAGTGTGACTTAAAGCGGTAATAAACAGTTGACAAATAAACAAAATCCCCTGCAAGGTCAACGTCATATTGTGCGAGTATGCTGATGTCACCGGCTTCATGCACTCTGAATATCTCCTAAATAGGGATGAGCTTCGTGTTCGAGTCGAACCCATGTTCGACTCGAACATCGGCTGTTCGACCGTCCGTCGAATTGCGAACGATATGGGCCGTTCGCGCCAAATTCGTGTGGCGCGTCACGGCCCATAATTCACTGCGGCATCGCAGTGCATTGCTGGCTGATGATTGGCCAAGCATGCACTATGACCCGCATGCTTGGCCAATCACAGCGCCGTCAGTAGAGAGAGCTGTAATTGGCCAAAGCCAGGGTGGCTTTGGCCAATTATGGCTCAGGGGATTTAGTACACACCCCACACTATATAAGGCCGCCTGCACGGCGGCCCTGTGTAGTGTGTGTTCCGGTGTGCTGAGAGATAGAGAGAGAGAGAGACAGTGTCATTTGATTTGAGTTAGATAGATTAGGCAGAACAGTCAGTCAGTTAGCTGCACTTACAGTGTATTGTGTATATATATGCATCCCAGGTGTTGCATATATATATATACACTGTATTCAGTTTAGCTAGATCCGTTCCTGTTATCTTCTATCTAGACTATTTAGTGCAGTGTGTCCTGCTCACAGTGTTCAGCTAGATCCGTTCCTGCTATTTACATTCAGTGCAGTGCGTCCTGCTCACAGTGTTCAGCTAGATCCGTTCCTGCTATTTACATTCAGTGCAGTGCGTCCTGCTCACAGTGTTCAGCTAGATCCGTTCCTGCTATTTACATTCAGTGCAGTGCGTCCTGCTCACAGTGTTCAGCTAGATCCGTTCCTGCTATTTACATTCAGTGCAGTGCGTCCTGCTCACAGTGTTCAGCTAGATCCGTTCCTGCTATTTACATTCAGTGCAGTGCGTCCTGCTCACAGTGTTCAGCTAGATCCGTTCCTGCTATTTACATTCAGTGCAGTGCGTCCTGCTCACAGTGTTCAGCTAGATCCGTTCCTGCTATTTACATTCAGTGCAGTGCGTCCTGCTCACAGTGTTCAGCTAGATCCGTTCCTGCTATTTACATTCAGTGCAGTGCGTCCTGCTCACAGTGTTCAGCTAGATCCGTTCCTGCTATTTACATTCAGTGCAGTGCGTCCTGCTCACAGTGTTCAGCTAGATCCGTTCCTGCTATTTACATTCAGTGCAGTGCGTCCTGCTCACAGTGTTCAGCTAGATCCGTTCCTGCTATTTACATTCAGTGCAGTGCGTCCTGCTCACAGTGTTCAGCTAGATCCGTTCCTGCTATTTACATTCAGTGCAGTGCGTCCTGCTCACAGTGTTCAGCTAGATCCGTTCCTGCTATTTACATTCAGTGCAGTGCGTCCTGCTCACAGTGTTCAGCTAGATCCGTTCCTGCTATTTACATTCAGTGCAGTGCGTCCTGCTCACAGTGTTCAGCTAGATCCGTTCCTGCTATTTACATTCAGTGCAGTGCGTCCTGCTCACAGTGTTCAGCTAGATCCGTTCCTGCTATTTACATTCAGTGCAGTGCGTCCTGCTCACAGTGTTCAGCTAGATCCGTTCCTGCTATTTACATTCAGTGCAGTGCGTCCTGCTCACAGTGTTCAGCTAGATCCGTTCCTGCTATTTACATTCAGTGCAGTGCGTCCTGCTCACAGTGTTCAGCTAGATCCGTTCCTGCTATTTACATTCAGTGCAGTGCGTCCTGCTCACAGTGTTCAGCTAGATCCGTTCCTGCTATTTACATTCAGTGCAGTGCGTCCTGCTCACAGTGTTCAGCTAGATCCGTTCCTGCTATTTACATTCAGTGCAGTGCGTCCTGCTCACAGTGTTCAGCTAGATCCGTTCCTGTTATCTTCCTACTGACAGGCAGGCTTGTCTGGTTACAGTATATAAAGCTACCTGAAGAAAATTACAGGTGTTCTTTTTGATCCTATTAGTACCACGGTCAGGCAGCTAGACTATTTACATTTAGTACAGTGTGTCCTGCTCACAGTGTTCAGCTAGATCCGTTCCTGTTATCTTCCTACTGACAGGCAGGCTTGTCTGGTTACAGTATATAAAGCTACCTGAAGAAAATTACAGGTGTTCTATCCCAGCTTAGTGCAGCTACAGGCCATTAGTATGTCTGGAAGGCCAAGAAGGAGAGGCAGACAGTCACAAGCCAATAAGAGAGGGCAAGCAGGCTCTGTGTCTAGTGCTGGTCGTGGAGACGGTGCATCCTCATCAGCACGTGGCCATGGGACACGCTTGGCCTTTTTTTCGGCAGCTGGCCGTGTTGAGCCGCAACATGCGGAAGACTTGGTCGAGTGGATGACCAAGCCATCCTCATCCTCCTCATCCTCTCTCACCCATGCCCAGGGTGCTTTGTCTGGCAAAGCAGCGGCCTCTTCCCTCAGCTCAATGTCATCAGTGACTCCTTCCCTAGCTCCACCATGTCCTCATGAGGATTCCCTCGAACTGTTTGACCACAGTGTTGGGTACATGCTCCAGGAGGATGCCCAGCGTTTGGAAGGCTCTGATGATGATACTGAGCTCGATGAAGGCAGTAACATGAGCACGGACAGAGGGGGTGCCCAAGAAGGACAGCAATCTGGCAGTCATGCTCCCCCTGCTGCAGCATACTGCCAGGTTTGCTCCAGTGATGAGGAGGGAGGGGATGATGAGGTCACTGACTCAACGTGGGTGCCTGATAGGAGAGAGGAGGAGGAGGAGGAGGAGGAGGCGGCACATCACCAACGAGGCAGGATGCCCTCCAGGGGCCAGCCTAAGGGCAGCACATTGACTGCATCACACCCCAAAGCTCCACATGTGCAGGGCGCTGCAGTCTCTGCGCGTTATTCAAAAAGTTCTTTGGTGTGGGCCTTTTTTGAGACGAGTGCATCAGATCGCACCGCTGCTATTTGCAACATATGTCTCAAGCGTATCTCGCGTGGCCAAAACATCTCCCGCTTGGGTACCACATGCTTGACCAGACATATGTTGACCTGCCATGCAGTTCGTTGGCAAGCGTATCTGAAAGACCCACACCAAAGAACAAAGAGGATCTCTCCTTGCTCCTCATCAGCTGAGATTTCCAACCCCACTAGACCTTCAGTCCTCTCTGAGACCTGCAGTGAGAGGAATGAAGGTGTAGAATTAGGTGTGTCACAGCCAAGTACTTGTGGGCAATCTGCTTTTGGTACACCGACGTCAGATTGTACCAGGCAAATTTCCCTGCCCCAGCTGCTGCACCGCCGAAAGAAGTTTGCTCCCAGCCATCCACATGCCCAGCGGTTGAATGCTAGCTTGGCAAAATTGCTAGCACTTCAACTGCTGCCTTTTCAGTTGGTAGACTCTGCCCCCTTCCGTGAGTTTGTGGAATGTGCGGTTCCTCAGTGGCAGGTACCCAAACGCCACTTTTTCTCACGGAAGGCGATTCCGGCTCTCTACCGGCATGTGGAAGGCAATGTCCATGCCTCGCTGGACAGGGCGGTCAGCGGTAAGGTGCATATTACCGCTGACTCATGGTCCAGCAGGCATGGACAGGGACGTTACTTAAGTTTCACGGCGCATTGGGTGACTCTGCTGGCAGCTGGGAAGGATGCAGGACAAGGTGCAGTAGTGTTGGAGGTTGTTCCGCCACCACGCCTCCAAAATGCTGATTGTGACACACCTCTCTCCTCCACCCCCTCCTCTTCTTCTTCCTCCATGGCCTCTTCCTCGGAACCAGCGGTGCTCCGTAGGCGTTCAAGGGGCTACGCAAGTACGCAGGCCAAAAGATGCCATGCGGTGCTTGAGCTGGTGTGCTTGGGGGACAGGAGCCACACTGGGGCAGAGGTTCTGTCAGCTCTGCAGGGGCAGGTTCAGAGGTGGTTGACGCCACGCCAACTTAAGGCAGGAATGGTGGTTTGCGACAATGGCACCAACCTCCTCTCTGCCCTCCGACAGGGACAACTGACCCATGTGCCCTGTTTGGCTCACGTCCTTAACTTGGTGGTGCAGCGGTTCTTGGGCAGGTACCCGGGCTTACAGGATGTCCTGAGGCAGGCCAGGAAAGTCTGTGTGCATTTCCGCCGGTCATATAATGCCAGTGCTCGGCTGACGGACCTCCAAAAGGAGTTTAACCTGCCCAAGAACCGCCTAATCTGTGACATGCCCACCAGGTGGAACTCGACGTTGGCCATGCTGCAGCGGCTGCACACGCAGCAGAGGGCCATCAATGAGTACCTGTGCGACTATGGCACCAGGACAGGGTCAGGGGACCTTGGTTTTTTTTCCCCACGCCAGTGGGCCATGATCAGGGATGCATGCACTGTCCTGTCACCATTCGAGGAGGCCACGAGGATGGTGAGCACTGACAGTGCATGCATCAGTGACACTGTCCCCCTTGTCCACCTGTTGGAGCACACGCTGCGTGGAATAATGGACAGGGCACTTGAGGCAGAACAGAGGCAGGAAGAGGAGGACTTCCTTAGCTCTCAAGGCCCCCTTTATCCAGACAGTGTTCCTGCGTGCCCGCCGATCACACAGGAAGAGGACGAGGAGGAGGAGGAGGAGGAGGAGGAAGATTGTGTCAGTATGGAGGTGGAGCCTGGCACTCAGCATCAGCAGTCTTTAAGGGATCAGTCCCAAGGAACACATGGACTTGTACGTGGCTGGGAGGAGGTGGCTGCGGACGTTGTTGTCCTTAGTGACCCAGAGGACTCCGGACCGAATGCCTCAGCAAACCTACGCTGCATGGCCTCCCTGATCCTGCAAAGCCTGCGTAAGGATCCTCGTATTCGTGGTATCAAGGAGAAGGACCAATACTGGCTGGCAACCCTCCTTGATCCACGTTACAAGGGTAAGGTTGCGGACCTTATCTTGCCATCGCAGAGGGAGCAGAGGATGAAACATCTTCGGGAGGCCTTGCAGAAAGGTCTGTGCAACGCGTTCCCAGAGACTGGGAGGTTACAAACTCCTGTTTCTGGACAACGTGTTGCTGAGGCTTCGGTCAGTCAAAGAAGGAGCGGTGGAGAAGGTGGCCGTCTGACCGATGCGTTCAGACAATTTTTTGGTCCGCAGCCCCAAGGTATGATCGGTTCCAGCAACCATCGCCAGCGTCTGTTTTACATGGTGCAGGAATACCTAGGGGCAAGATCAGACTTGGACACCTTTCCCACCGAAAATCCTCTGGGTTACTGGGTCTTGAGGATGGATCACTGGCCAGAGCTTGCACAGTATGCAATTGAGCTACTGGCCTGTCCTGCATCCAGCGTTCTTTCGGAACGTACATTCAGTGCTGCTGGAGGCGTGGTAACCGATCACAGGGTGCGTCTGTCCACTGACTCGGTCGATCGGCTGACCTTCATAAAAATGAATCAGTCTTGGATCACCACCAGCTACCAAGCACCTGATGCTGATGTAACTGAATAATTTTTTTCAGATCCCTTCAAAGACTGCCTATGCTGATGCTGAGTGATTATCCCTGAGTAATTATCCTCTTCCTCCTCAATCATCACGCTGATAGCTTGTAAGAACATTTTTGGTTCTGGGCGCCACCACCAGTGCCTAAGGCACAATTTTTCAGCCCCTGTATAACAGGGGCGTGTAATTACAATTTTTGATGTAATACTTTGCAGCACGGCTCGTTCCTGCATTCCAACTAGAGTGTCTGTGAGGGGTTGCAGTGTTGTGGCACCAGCACCAGTGCCTAAGGCCCAATTTTTCTGCCCCTGTCTAACAGGGGCGTGTAATTACAATTTTTGATGCAATACTTTGCAGCAGTGCTCGTTCCTGCGTTCCAACTAGAGTGTCTGTGAGGGGTTGCAGTGTTGTGGCACCAGCACCAGTGCCTAAGGCCCAATTTTTCTGCCCCTGTCTAACAGGGGCGTGTAATTACAATTTTTGATGCAATACTTTGCAGCAGTGCTCGTTCCTGCGTTCCAACTAGAGTGTCTGTGAGGGGTTGCAGTGTTGTGGCACCAGCACCAGTGCCTAAGGCCTAATTTTTCAGCTCCTGTTCAACAGGGGCATGTAATTACAATTCTTGATCTAATATTTCACAGCAGGGCCCTGTGAGGGCTTACAGTGTTTTGGCCACAGCAACACCTAAGGCCCAAATTTCTGCTGAGTATATAGGGCAGGACCCTACTTTCAAACATCTAACTTACAAACGACTCCTACTTGCAAACGGAAGGAGACAACAGGAAGTGAGATGAAATCTACCCATAGGAAGGGAAATTCTCTCATGTAAGAGTTAATATGGGAAAACAATTTCTCCTTTCCACTGATGCTTTCCAATCCTTGTTCCACAAAAAAACCCAAATTTTCAAAAAACATTTTTCATTGGGACAAAAAAGTGAGGTGAAATCTTCTGAAGAGGAGGAAAGACGCAAAACAAATGTCACAGGGGTGATAACCCTTCCCTATGTTTTCCAAAAAGCTTAGAAAAGATTTTTTGGCTGGAGCTAAACACATTAAAAATGTTCAAAATTACAAAGAGATTCTACTTAACAACAAACCTACAGTCCCTGTCTTGTTTGCACCGCCTGTATACTGCTGTTCAGAGTATATAGGGACCTTTCCTTATTTTAATTTGGGTGCGGGGTTCCCCTTAATATCCATACAAGACCCAAAGGGCCTGGTAATGGACTGGGGGGTACCCATGCCGTTTGTCTCACTGATTTTCATCCATATTGCCAGGACCCGACATGACATTAAACCCGCAAGCAGTTTTAAATGAGATTTTTTCCTTTAAAAATGACATTTGGTGCAGGGACTGTTCTAAACATGGGAAACACGCGTCACTTTACAGGCATACTATAGACACCCCCCAGGTACGATATTTAAAGGAATATTTCACTTTTTTTTTTTTACTTTAAGCATCATTAAAATCACTGCTCCCGAAAAAACGGCCGTTTTTAAAAGTTTTTTTTGCATTGATACATGTCCCCTGGGGTAGGACCCGGGTCCCCAAACCCTTTTTAGGACAATACCATGCAAATTAGCCTTTAAAATGAGCACTTTTGATTTCGAACGTTCGAGTCCCATAGACGTCAATGGGGTTCTAACGTTCGTGCGAACTTGCGGTCCGTTCGCGGGTTCTGGTGCGAACCGAACCGGGGGGTGTTCGGCTCATCCCTACTCCTAAACAGTGCAAGTTTAGGAGATATTCACTGTACCCACAGGTAAGCATTATTCTAGGCTTATCTGAAGGTACAAGTGGTATAACAGAGTTTACTACCACTTTAAAGACCAATTTTAGCCTTGGTATACCATCTGTGTTTGCCCCCTCTGCCCATTGGAGCTGTTCTCTGCAGCGTTCTCCTGTGATTCCAGGGGAACTTGATGATGCATCAATGGGCTCTGGATGATCTGAGATCACAGGAAGTGGGTTGAGTGATGCTTGACATCATTTAACATGGATTAAGTGTCAGGAATCTGTGGTAGTGAGCTCTTGTAGATCGTCAACTCAGGGTTCCCCAGGGCGCAGAGTCTAAGCCCCAGACTGCTGCTTCACCAGAGCCCCTGATGGTTGGGTGGACTTGCAGCAAGCTGGAACCAGGTTGGAGCCCCCAGGTACACCTAGCCGAGACTGCAGAGACCACTCGCGTGTGTAGAGTGCAAGCAGCAGCCAAAAAGGAATCCAGAAGACAAGCCGAGATCAGAGCAGGCAGTGAACAAGCACAGACTGTAAACAAAGCCAGGGTGAGTGTACAGGTAGTTAGACACAGTGTGGACAAGAGGTATGCAAACAGGAGCTCACAGAACTATGATGTTGCTCAGGCAATGTGGGTTACACTGAGCATGTCTTTATATAGACACGCAAACTAGGAGGTAGGCCAGGAAGTGATGAAAGGAAATAAAGGTCCACAGAATAGCAGATGACGCCCATAGGTGAGCACAGCCAAGCCACACATGTGAAAGGAATCACATGGAGAAACACTGCAGCAAGGAGGTAAATATACACAAACCAGAAACTGCAGGCTAACTTTTGACAATAAGATCAGTGCTAGATCCCAAAATGGCAAGTCTGTGGGGGGGACAGTGCTGGGGAAAGGGGTGAGTTTTACAGGAGATGCTATTTTACTATTAACAGATGTTGGGGACTAAACTTTTTATTTTTGTTCAAGCTAGACTTTAGGGTCAATATTATTTAAGCTGTTTTATGTATATACAATCTTGTTTACAAATTGTTTTTCAAACATTTAAAACATGACAAAGGATGCCCAGAGCCCTAACAGTAGCCTTGAGGCACTGCTTGTTTGACTATAACTGAGGCCTTTAGTAAGAGATGGGTCAATGCTGCTGTTGTGCAATTGGGTATTAATTTCAGTTTGAGATATTGAGGTCTGTAAACTGGCTATTTCAAAAACGTAAAGGAAAAATTTGAAAAGTTTCAGAAAACCTCCCCCGCTGGCTAAAAAAATACAATATTTCATATTTACCTGACCTTAAATAATTCCAAATGTTAGTCTTGCTAAAACGAAAAAAAAATGTTGTCTTTGTATTCCTATTAACCTGAATTCTCTGCATTCCACTGCAGCAAGATTACAAAAAACACCTTACAGGGTCGCCCGAATTTTAGGACCTGTTTAAATCTGATTGGAGGTTATGAGACAATCATTTATGCCAGCATTGTTGTTTTTTTTCAGGTTTTTTATATGAGAGGCAGCAAGAAGCCTTACTGGATGTTCCAGCATCACAGACAGGTGCAATCCAGGATCATCAGGTTACTGATGAGAGAGTAGACCGATAGCATGGATACAAAACTGAAGCACTTATCCGGTAAGCTGTGCTTGCTGTATGAATCTCAAAGTTTAAATACTAAATGCATTTCTTATGCCCTGGATTATATGTAAGTGAATACTGATCAGCAGAAAAGGTAATATGTGTATTGTCACCTCAATAAATAGGTAACAAGAAGCCCTTGAGTTTTCACCAGCCCCTCTGGAATGCAAAATATATGTGTGTGTATATACATATATATATATATATATATATATATATATATATATATATATATATATATATATATATGCTTTATTTGCACTCGGAGACTGTGGCCATAGCTGCAATTGCAGAAATTCTTTTTCCCTAGGTTTTACATTTGTACATATCCATTGTAAGGTCACACGAAATGCTTTCACCAAGAGTCCAAAATGCCAGACTGCCAATCTTGTGCCAGTTAAATGCAGTTCCACAAAGGTGATTCTTGGGTTGCACTAGGAGGAAAGTTTAGATGTTTTGTTATATTATTGTTATACAGGATTTATATAATGTCAACAGTTTGCTCAGAGCTTTACAAAATGGACAGACAGTAAAGTTACAATACAATTCAATGCAAGAGAGATAAGAGGGCCCTGCTCGTTAGTTTACAGTCTAAAAGGGAGGGAGGGATAATTACGAGGAATAAACTGATGGAGAATTTAGAAGTACAGGCAGGCAGGATAGTCCTCTTTGAAGAAATGGGTTGCCTAGAGGTTGAAAAGAGTGGAAGATAATCTGACAGATTGGGGTAAGGAGTTCCAGAGGATGGGAGAGGCCCTGGGGAGGTCCTGGAGGTAAGGCTGGGAGGTGGTGCCAAGAAAGTTAAAAATAAAACGGTCTTGGGAGGAGTGAAGAGACCGCAGTATTTTAAGATGTGGTAGTGATGTTTCTCTCCCCAGTCTAAAATTTCTAGATCTAAAAAGAACAGTCAAATAATCAGGTAATTAGGAATAAATATCTGAGCTCAGTTCTCCTTGTAAATCTACATGACTGAAAAGACAACTATGAATCAGAAAAGGTCTGGCGACTCGGATGCTCTTGAATAAAAGTCCTTTATTGGGTTACATGGGTACACGGGTACAGGCTAAGCTGACGCGTTTCGGCTAAAAAGCCTTCATCAAAGCATACATGTTTGATTTAAAAACTGATAATTATAACAGAGTAAGCACTCCAAATAGGGCGGGTGCATCCTAATCAGAGCAATCAAAACAATTAAAAACACATGAAGAAGAGAAAGAGAAGCACAGCAGGCATATGGGAAACATACCATGAACAAATAAAGCATATTCAAAATGGTGCGATAAATGTATCAAACAATGAGACTATGTTGAAAAAATGTGATTATGTTAAAAAAAGATTTATATCCATCCTATCGTTCAAACCATACGGTTTTCTCGTATTGAGGGTATGTATCCACCATACTTCACGCTTGAGCAAAATATGATGAGTGTCACCTCCTCTTGGGGTTTTTTTAACCTGTTCAGCACCAAAAAAGGAAAAAGTGTCAAGATTACCATGATGGAATTCCCGGAAATGTTTTGACACATTTGAGATATTTTTAGTATTTGTAGTGTCATTTACATGTTCCGAGATTCTAACTCTCAACGGGCGTATAGTGCACCCAACGTATTGTAGACTGCAGGCACTACACTGAATAACATATACCACCGATTTAGAGTTGCAGTTTATATACTGTTTGATGGCGTATGTTTTCTTGGTAGAAAAAGAAAAAACTGAGGTGCATTTTTTATGTCTATGACACTGCCTGCAGGTGTTGTGGCCACACATGTAGGAACCTACAGTGGAAAGCCAGGTCTGCGATTTGTTTGACTTCTGGGAGCAAAACAAGCTGGGTGACAACATACTTCGCAGACTGGGGGCCCTTCTACTGGAAAATTGACAACCGCCCTGGATAACAGAGTACAGATCCTTGTCAGCATACAAAATGGGGAGATGCGCTTTAAGAATTGCAAAAATGTTGTTGTATTCTAAAGAGAAAGTAGTGACAAAGTTAACTTTATTTCTTTTGTAATCCCTACACTGTTTGTGTTTATTTGTGCCGCTATTCTGAATCATCTCCACCCGATCTCTATGAAAAGACAACTATATTTCCAGTTGCAGCTAATTAGATTCACTTTTTAATGCTTCCTTGACCATTCATCATGGATCTATTCACAAGGTACAGTGAATAATAATTTGATCTTCTGCCAATATATTTCTCAATAGAACTTAATTACATCTTTTCTTAGATCTCTGTTTATTTTAATCAGAAAGGTATTATTGTATTGCTGTGAGTGTATAGCCCAGTGCTCCTAGTGTTCAAACTTAATAAATACTAACCATGTATATAAAGTGTCCAAACCATGATGCAACAATTGAAATCATAATCTACAATTACCAAATATAAGTTCAAACAAAACTGTGCATATCATAAGAAAGGGTTCATTCTGAAACAGATCCTTATCTGCCAAGTCCACCATCTCTTTGAAAATAATGTGCTTGAAGCAAAATATTTTGAAACAGTTTCCAATTACTCCTCTCATATATTTTTTTTCTCTCCCACCAATTTGATGAATTGCTCAGCACAGTGCACACCCTAAAGCAGGGATATGCAATTAGCGGACCTCCAGCTGTTGCAAAACTACAAGTCGCATCATGCCTCTGCCTCTGGGTGTCATGCTTGTGGCTGTCAGAGTCTTGCTATGCCTCATGGGACTTGTAGTTCTGAAACAGCTGGAGGTCCGCTAATTGCAAAACCCAGCCCTAAAGGATAAGCATTCACCAGATGGTGTTGACCACTTATCTCTTTGCCTTTTAGCTGGATTCACTCTATTTACTCCTTTTTCCTCCTCCAATGTACAGGCTCCCCTTTCAGTAAGAAATTTTATTAAAATAATATAAAAAGAACTCACATTTCCATGTGATATGCAGCACAGTTTAACAAATGTCTTACTGGACATTAGACATGTGCACAGCCAAAAAAATTGTTCATTTTCGTTTCCGTTTCATTAGTTTATTATTTCTTTTCGTTTTTCGGGTCATTCGTTATGATCGCGATTCGTAAATTCGTTCATTCGTAAATGCGTTCGTTCGTACATTCGTAAATTCGAACATTAGTTTATTCGTGCATTCGTTCATTCGTACATTTTTACATTTGTACATTCGTAAATTCTTACATTCGTAAATTCGTAAAATCATACATTTGTAAATTAGAAAATTCGGAAATTTGTAAATTCGAAGTTTGAAAATCCAAAAACCCGAAAATTCAAAAATCTGAAATAGTAACTAACTATTAAATTAAAGGTATTGTTATTTCCTTTCAAATTTGACTGTCAGTGAACGTAACAAATACGAATTTATCCGAAGTTACGAATTATCCAAAATGAATGCTGCATCTAAACAAATGGAACGGAACAAATTAATAATAAATAATAATAAATAATAATAAAACATTGTTATTATTATTATTATTGTTGTTTATTATTATTAATTCATTACGTTCCATTCCATTTTTTCAGATCATTCATAACTTCGGATAAATTTTTATGTGTTACGTTCACTAACAGCCAAATTTGAAAGGAAATTACAATACCTATAATTTCAAAGTTACTAGTAATTACTAATAGTTAAGTTATTGTTAACTATTATTTCAGATTTCTGAATGTTCAAATTTATGAATTCACTAATTTACGAATGTACGAATGTACATTTGTAAATTGTGAATGTACGAACGTACAAATGCCCGAATTTACGACTAATCTCATTCAACATGTTGCATCATAAAATATATTATATTATCATTTCCATGGATTGCATTGGAAAGTCTGAACCACTCTGGGATACTCAAAGGAAAAATTGGACTTCGATGATGACCACAGGGTTTCTTCAAGGCCAAGATCTCTTTCGATATTGCGTGGTTTTCATCTGTGATTGTCTCCTCAAAGGCATGGGCTACACAAATGACAGAGAATTACCCTAAAGACTTAACACCCTAAATTGCTGTTTTGGTTTGCATCTTTTAAGGTACTTTGTTGTAAACCCAAGGAAGCAAATAAACCTCTGTAGTGTATTAATGTGCTTTTACCAAACAAAATGCTGTACATACAAACTATTACAATTATAGGAATACAATACAGGACTGACAGATATTACAAAATATGCCTACAAATGTACACATGTACGAGCTATCCTTACTAAGAAATTAGCATGGATAATTTATTCAAGAGGGATACACTTAACCTAGTTAGTAAATTTAGTGTCATCCCTAAGCAATGTTCCTATTTTCAATATCTTTATGATGGAGTCATCTTCCAGGATCCAGGATCTCTTTCCAGACTGCTTCTTGAAATTCTCCAGCACCAGTTCCTTTTTCTCTAGCACCAACAACCAGTACTGCTCCTTTGTCCTGAGCACATGGTGGTTCCAGTTGTCTTTCCCCACCCTCTACTTCCTGTAGCATAATTTCCTGAGCTTTATGAACCAGTCTAACTGATTAATTAGCATATCAATAGGGGTAGTCTAGCTTTTACTTATATTTATGCTATAAAAATCCCTAAAATAGCCATAGCAACACCATTGTCAACTCAGAGCGGACTCATATGAGCTACAGGTTCCGTGGTTTATTATATTCAAGTGAGGCATTGACTCAGCCAATACACTATAGAACATGTATAATGCAAATATGTCAGTCACTTATCAAATTTGTTAACAACCATAAGGGCCCTGTGGGTAAGGAATGCTTACCTTAGGATTGTCTCTTTTCAGCTAACATTTATGTGTACCGTAGAGCTGGTTTCATGGGAAAGCACTTTGCATTTTCTTTTTCTTCTAGCTCATGGACTTCCATTCATTAAAGATATAATTCCCTCCTGCTAGTTACTGTATAAAGCTAACTCTGATTAGGCAGCTTTTCTTTCTTGAGCTGGTATAGCTTTCTGGGAACCAAAAAATAAAACCCTACAGAGCTTGGCATCTGCGGGTGGTGTTGCATCCTATTGATCTTGAACTGTGCCTGGAAGGCCATTAAATGTGTATGTTTAGAGATTTATGTTTTCATATGTGTTCATAAAGCCTTGGCAACCACAGAGAACCATTAGTTTTATAGTTAATTGTGCTGTTAAAGTGCTATTAATATTATGCTAGTGTTCTTTAATAAAGTGTCCTTACAACATCATTATGCAGTGGGTGTCTTCACCTAGATATTAAAAATTGACTTCTTCTCGTTACGGAACTTCTAATTTAAGGGCACCCTTAGTGTGTGAAATATGGGGGCTTGCCACTGATTATCTCCTTCTAAAAAAAACAATTGCCTGGCTGTTATGCGGACACTTAGACATTAAAACTTTAAACCAAGGACTCAAACTAAGCATGCAACGGGTAAAATCAGGATAAGCTCAGAACTCCTAATGTGCCTACTTCACCCAAAAATGTTGATGTTCTATCAGCCAGACAACTGCCATTTTCAGAAGGAGGTCAAAAGTGCCAGCTTTCATATTTTTGGCAGAAACAATTTGTGTTGACAGTCTTTTGTTCACTTCAGAAATAGTTTACCTTCCCAAACAAGTTTATCGGAATGCAAAACCCACTTGAAGCAGGTTGAATGGAGCTCAGAAAGGAGTCAACTGCAGGTTAAATGTATCTGTTAAATTCTAAATTATTTTAAAACACTAAACCGGCCATTGCTAGAGCCCTTTTCCAGGCTTGTGTGCTCATTCTTAGACGTTGAAAGGCAGTTAACCCTCCCAAGTTCAAAGAATGTATAGTTCGAATGGGAGACACTTTACGGTTAGAGAAGTTTATCTTCCAACACCCTAGTAAATTTGATACATTGTGATCACCCTGGTTGGATACCCCGGGACTCTCTCCAGTGGATCTGGTACTGGACAGATTATTACTCTAAATATTATGCTATAGGCACATGGAATGTACTGCTATCTGTTAGTGGGAAGCATAGTCGGCCACACAGGGCAGAGTGATGGGCCATGTCATGCACTGGTGTAAAGTGATTGATGCCTATATTGATTGTAATACGGTATTATCTGGATATGGAATCTATGACTTGTTTGTATTTCCCCTTTTCCTTAAACATCTTTGAGATATATATATATATATTTATATATATATATATATATATATTTTAGAAGCATCTAAAACTGATGACAAACTAATGCCATCGACAAAGGTCCAAAGCCAGTCATTACAGACAGGGGCGTATCTACTGCGAGGCAAACAAGGTCTTTGCCTTGGGCACTGTTTTTCAGGAGCTGCCCCCCCAGGCAGGAGGGCAGAGGCAGGTTTTTAACCACTTTCACTGGTTGTACCAGGATGCAGCTGCAGGCATCACCCTGGTATCGTTGTTTTTTTTTTTTTAGAGCAAGCAGTCAGCTCTCTTGTAATAGCCATCAAAGTGGTTTACTAGCCACTCTATGGCTATTGCAAACAGCGGAAGGGGATGTGTCTCCCCCCTTCCCCCCCCCCCCACCCTTATGCCACCTTCCGTGGCTCTCTCTGGCTCTCCTGTCCCGAGTGACCAGCCAGCATGTCCGCCAGCTGGCTGGACAGACAAGCAAAGCCGTGATCATCTTTGATCTGCTGTTCATTACCGTAAACCGAAAGCAATGACATCACTTCTGGCTTACTCGGAAACCATCAGCGCCAATTTTTAAACATCTAAAAAATTCAAAAACACAGATCTTGGTGTTTTGAATGCTTTTAAGTGCAGAGGAGGGATTTGGGGGTCTTATAGACCCCAGATCTCTCCATAAAGAGTACCTGTCACATGCCTATTGCTGTCACAAGGATGTTTACATTTCTTGTGGCAGAAATTAAAGTGATCAAAAAAATAAATAAATTGAAGCAACAGTGTAAAAAAAAAAAAAAAAAAAGGATAATTAAAATATAATATTGTCAGCACGCTCCAGTCCAGGTCACACGATACAGCTTCCCTGTGTCAGCCAGCAGCATCTACAGCAGCAGTAGGCATCCTCGGCCCCCCAGCTGTTTTGAAACTACAAGTCCCATGGGACATTGCAAGGCCCTGGCAATCACAACTCCTAGAGGCAGAGGCATGATGAAATCTGTAGTTTCACCACAGCTGGAGGTTGCCTACTCCTGATCTACAGGGTAGAGGAAGGATCGCCAACCATGGCTAAAACCGGAGAATCTATGTGTGATATCACTACTCCTGGCTTTCCCAGCCATTACTGAATGTTTTCCCTATTCCCTGCAGCTGCCACTGGCTGACGTAGGGGATCACGTGGCTGGACTGGAGTGGGCTGAAAATAGGTAAGTATCTACAGCTTTTTTTACGCAGGTTAGTCAGCATAGGTTTACGAAGGGGAAGAAAGCGTTTTTCAAGATTAGTTAGGCTTGGCCTGGAATTCTACTTTAGAGGTTTCCTTTATTTATCATGTGCTGCCTACTTATGGCTTCGGTCTTCATTACTCAAACTGCTAAAGCACTTAAAGCATCTGAAAGATGTGCTATATTGGCCTCTCATGTCATTTTAGCATGCCTTAAAGGCAAAATCTGATAAAAGGAGCCTCAACTATTGTTTAAAAAATAGCTCGGGTTACAATACTCGTCTCATTACCACGACTGTCCCCAACTGTACATCTGTTCGGCTACAAGGTATCTCCTCTTTTTTCCTGTTCAACCGAGAAGACTGAGGACATACTGTGTGTGTGACATCATGGACCTGCCCCCCTGATGGTGTATCTCTTTGGTGTCCTGTACTCACAATGTAATAGTGTAGAAAGTGGCGCTGACATCTTGAGCCCCAAAGTGGCTTTGTGCTTTTGCAGCTTGATGAGTCTGGTTCTTTGTTTTTATATTTGTAATACATACAATTGTGAGAAGAAATACCGTATTTATCGGCGTATAACACGCACAGGCGTATAACACGCACATTCATTTTAAGAGGGAAGTTTCAGGAAAAAAACTTAAATTTTTAATAAGGAACTTTGAAGCAAAATAAGGGTCAGTGCCCATCTGCAGCCTCACCATTGCCATCAATGCAGCCTGATCAGTGCCCATCTGCAGCCTCACAAGTGCCATCAATGCAGCCTCACAAGTGCCATCAATGCAGCCTCATTAGTCCACATCAATGCAGCCCCACCATTGCCATCAATGCAGCAACCTTGCCATTGCCATCAATGCAGCAGCCTCACCATTGCCATCAATGCAGCAGCCTCACCACTGCCATCATTGCAGCAGCCTCAACACTGCCATCAGTGCAGCCTGATCGATGCCCCTCTGCAGCCTAGAGGGGACAGGGAGGGGGGCGGGACGAGCGCCGACAGATTACATACAGTGAGAATCTCCTATTATAGACAGAACAGTGGTCCAATGGCGGCCCAGGAGACGGGACTTTCTATTACAGAGGCCACCAAGTAAACAGGAGATTCTCACTGTATGTAATCTGACGGCGCTCGTCCTGCCCCCCTCCCTGTCCCCTCCGAGGCAGCTAAAATTGAAGTATTGGCGTATAACACGCACACGCTATTTGCACCCGATTTTCATGGTGAAAAAGTGAGTGTTCTACGTTACTTACTGTATTTATTGGCGTATATCTATCTTTAACCCACACCAAAAAATAGTTAAAGTGGTTGTAAACACACATACCCAATAAAGTGATTATGTTCAGGTGATACACAGAGATGAAACAAATCATCCTACATACTGTAAGTTGTACCTGTCTATCTTCAGTCTTCTCTACATTCATTAAAAGTGCTGAATTTATAAGCTTCTCTGAGAGTTCAGAAACAAGGGGGCAGAGAGCTGAAGTTACACTCTGCAAATCTTAGTGAAGAGAGAACTGAGAGCTGATTGGAGGGAAGGGACACCCCCCCCTCCTTTATACAAAACACAGGAACAGAGCTGAGACTGTTAATCTCCTGGGGGTCCCTCCCCCGTCGCCATTTTTCTCTGTGTCAGGAAAACTTGTCAGAAGTGATTCACGCTGATGAAAAATTAAGCAGCAGACATAAATGGCCCTTTGTGCTCCTAATTGAGATAAGTACATATTATATAGGGTTATGATTTGTTCGTATTTTATATCTGATGTTTACAACCACTTTAAAGGGGTTGTAAACCTTTGTGTTTTTTCACCTTAATGCATCCTATGCATTAAGGCGAAAAAACGCCTGGCAATGACGGGCCCCCCCATTTTACTTACCTGAGCCCCGTATTTCTGTCGCCGGAGACGCGATCTCCCTCTTTCCACGGGGTCCCGGCTCTTGATTGGATGGATTGATAGCAGCGCAGCCATTGGCTCCCGCTGCTGTCAATCAAATCCAATGATGCGAGCGCTGGGGGGGCGGGGTCGAGTCTGGCATTCGTGTCTATGGACGCAAATGCTTGACTCGGGAGCGCGCCCGCAAGGTAACCCCCCAGGAGAGTGCTTCTCCTATGGGGTTATCTGATGTGGGGAGGAGCAGTGAGAGCCGCCGGGGGACCCCAGAAGATGAGGTCTGGGGCCACTCTGTGCAAAACAAGCTGCACAGTGGAGGTTAGTATGACGTTTGTTGTTTAAAAAAAAAAAAAACACAAACCCTTACAATCACTTTAATACAGAGATGTTGGGTATTATTTACAGACACTGTCAATCATGCTCACTCAGACAGGAATTAATAATAGGATACATGAAAATAGCTTTATTCCCTAATAAAACCAGACGCAAGAGTTGTAAGTGCACTGAAATATACCGTACATCATTGAATTACTGCCATTAAATTATTAGTGATCTCTGATTTTTAGCCATTTTAGCTGTCTAAAGTATGTGTTAATTTGCTACCAAATACAAAGAGGTGCTTTCAGGAAGATGTATATTCTGCAGTCCAGAGGAGGTAAATGTTCTGTTTGCAACAAAAGGAAAATTGTAGTCATAGAAAAGTAACGTACAGGAAATACCACCAGCCATGCCAATTATTCAGTAATTATTATATCATAATAGTGCTTCTATTTTTATGTGTTGTTAGACAGCATGTGCTGCCATTCGAACTCATTAATCTCATCAGCCCTCTGCCTTACACCACTCTCTTTCCTGCCTGTCCCTCTATTACCAGTGTTTAGGATGCTCACCATTTTCTAGGACCTGCATTCACCTTATCCCCTTCTTCAAGACTGCATTTGCTCTAGTTTTGCCATGGGCAGCATTACTTCTAGATGTAGCTGTGGGTTAGAGGCATCACACATTTCAATTGCTGACAAAAAACAGCATTAACTTTTGTTGTGCAGAAGGGTCTCAACAGCATGTGCTTTGTCAAATTATGTTCAGCTTCTTCTGGAAATAACTATCACATTCCTTCAACAAAGGCTTGGCGAGTGCATCTACAGTCATCTCCTCTGATGGGCAGTATTAAATGTCAATAATACCTTGGTCTTGATTGTCCCTCAGTAGGTGATACTTGACGTCGATGTGTTTGGTTCTAGGATTGACCCTTTCTGATTGTGTAAGCTTTATACATCTCTGGTTGTCTTCAAAAATGGGAATTGTTTTTGACATGTCTATCCCAATGTCAAAAAAAAATTGACAAATCCATATCGCTTCTTGACTTGCATGTGCTGCTGCAATATAATCTGCTTCAGTTGAAGATAGAGCGACAGTTGTTTGCTTTTGACTAGACCAACTTATGGTTCCTTCCCCATACTATAAGATTAATCCACTTGTGGATTTGCGGTCTGTGCAGTCCCCGGCCCAATCGGCATCCACATATCCGACCAGTTTTGGATATGATGTTGCTGGTAACCGTAACTTCATCTGAATTGTTCCTTTGAGGTATTGCATCACTCTTTTTACTGCGTTCCAGTCATGCTCACAGGGAGCTGAGACTTTCCTGCATAGTATGCCCACTGCTGTAGCTATGTCTGTTCTTGTCACAGTGTTAACATATAGCAGCTTACGGATTGCCCTGCGATACATGTCATTGTTGGGTAGCAAATCTACTGCTTCATTGCTCTTTACCCTGATTTCAGGGATTGGATGAGAGGATAATTTTCATCTTCTCTCTCTATTTGGATCGCCAGATAGTAGCTAATGTTCCCTAGAAATTTGATTTCAAAATCTTGTTTCTTGGAGTAGAGAAAGGGATCTGTTTTACTTCTTGAGAATCCCTCTTTAGTAAGTTCTTCATGCACTTTCTCATTCCACATCCTTGCAGCTTAAGATCGTAGATGCTCTTCTGAAGTTTACACACAAGGTTGTCTCCTTGCGCAAACCCTGGTGGTTGCTCCGTGTAGAGGTCTTCCTTAATGTCTACATATAGGAAAGCAGTTTTAACGTCTAGGTGTTTGACTTGCATGCCCTTCCTGACTGCAACGCTAAGAAGCGCTCTGATGGAGGAATATTTTATGACGGGAGCGAATGTTTCATCAAAATTTTCACCAAATTTCTGGGAGTAACCCTTGGCAACTAGTTAGGCTTTGTATTTGTGGATATTCCCTTCTGCATCTGACTTTACTTTGAAAGTCCACTTACTTCCTATAGTTTTGTGGTTAGGAGGGAGCTCTGTGAATGTCCAGGTTTTATTTTCTTAAAGTGACTTTAAGGCGCTATGGTTAAATCTTCTGATAAGCTTCTCATTATAATGTCCTGTATAGCTTCTGGACTTCTGTACCCCAGCCGTCTGTGCCATAAGTGAATACATCTGCTGTGTAGGTCATTAGAGACTATATTGGCTTGCTGGGGTGTGGTGATGAGCCTGTATAGGTGATCATCCAGTTTTTCTTTTGCGAGGAATCACTTATTATTGTGAATTGGGCATTCATCACCCTGGAACTTAACTGTGAGACCGTTGTTTGCAAGACTTTTCACTGATAGAAGGCTGCCTTCTAGTTCTGGAACATACAGCACTTCTTTACAAGGATACTTTGGTCGCCTTGTGGTGTAATGCAGTTCTGGAAGCCCTGGACTTTACCTTCTGAGGTGATGCTTTTCCCATTTGTTAGGAAAACATTGTCTTTTGCACTTTGATCAATGTTTGTGAAGAAGGTCTCATTGCTAGTCATGTGGCTTGTCTCACCTGAGTCTATGCACCAGCCACGTGGCTTTCCACTCTGTGTCACTTTTAAAGGTGCCACTCCATGATGTGTCTGCAGTTTCCTTTGTCGCTGCTTTGACTCTTTCTTTTTGTGGATAGCTTCAGTTTTTGCTGTGCGGCTTTCCAGATCAGTCCTTTTTTAAGTGACCGGTCTTTTTACAGTCAAAACAGGCTCCACTTTATTTGTTGTGCTTTGTGCCTTTGTACATCTTAAGAGCTTTGTCATAATGGTGCATATTTTCTTTGCTTCTGCCATATTCATCAATTATTTTGCCTTTGATATATTCTAACGTCAGCTCCTGCTCAGGTCTGGTTTCTAAAGCGTTAATTAGAGCAGTATATGTCTTTGGAAGGCTGCAGAGGAGCAGGGCAACAATATGGCTATCTTTGATGTCCTCTCCGATGGCACGCAGCTGCACTATGATCTCTAGCATAGGTTTCATGCGGTCACACATATGCTGTCCTTCTAGTCTCAAATCATATAGCTTTCTTAGTAGAAACTGCTTGCTGTTGAGGCTTGAATGCTTATGTAGCTTTTTTAATGAAGTCCACATACCTCTGGCCGCTTTCTCTGTTCTTGTATGGATAAGCTGCTCATCTTCCACTAGTAAGCTTATGGTTGCTTTTGCCTGTCTTTGCTTCCTGTCCAATTCCTCAGTTTGTGGGTCTGTCTGTTATCAGCACATGCCACAAGTCATCCTTACTAAGAAGCATTTGTAGTTTAAACTTCCACAGCTGGTAATTGGCATTGTTCAGCTTTGCAATTGCAAACTTCACCTCTGAACTGCTTGCCATCTTTTGGTAGCTTGTATACAGTACTCACTGATTTGCAATATACTCTCCAGTGCCTGGATGCCTGGGTCCCATAACCTGTTGTGCAGAGTATTGAAATCATGTGCTGTAAGCTTTTTGTTTGCAGCAATAGCTTTGCTTTTATGGATGATTACAATGGATGTCTTACAGAATGAGAAACCTGAAACATGAAATAACCACAAACAAGTGCACTGAACTTAGACGGTACATCCTGCCATATCATAGGATACAATATACAGAGGTTAGTGGCTGGTGATGCACTGGCTAGTATCAGAGCCAGATACACAAAGGTTACATACGCCACAATCTTTAGAGCCAGAGCAATAATTCTAGCACTAGACCTCCTCTGTAACTCTAAACATGTAACCTGTAAAAAAGTTAAAGCGTAGCCTATGGAGATTTTTAAGTACCGAAGTTTGGCGCCATTCCACGAGTGTGCACAGTTTTAAAGCGTTACATGTTGGGTATCTATTTACTTGGCGTAATATCATCTTTCACATTATACAAAAAAATCGGGTTATCTTTATTTTTTATTTTACTTTTATATTCATGAAACTGTTTTTTTCCACAAAAAAAACGCGTTTGAAAAATTGCTAATGTAAGTTACAACGATCACCATTTTATTCCCTAAGGTGTCTGCTAAAAGAATATATATAATTGGGGGTTCTGAGTAATTTTCTAGCAAAAAAATTGATTATTACTTGTAGGAGAGAAGTGTCAGAATTGGCCTGGGTGGCAAGAGGTTAATTACCATAAGTAATGTACAAATAATTATTATATTTTCTTTTTAAGGTAATTTACTATATTTTCAAAAACTGTACTCAAGAAGTTGGCTTAATGGACAAATTACTGAAGACTGAAGTTATAACTTCAAACCAGTAATTTCACAGTAACTAGAAAAAATTATCTTATAACTTATAGCATAATACAGACATACCCCACTTTTAGGTATGCAATGGGGTTTATTTACTAAAGCTAGAAAGTGCAAAATCAGGCTCACTTTTGCATAGAAACCAATGAGCTTCTAACCCCAGCTTGTTCAATTAAGCTTTGGTAATAAAACCTGGAAGATCATTGGTTTCTATGCAGAAGTAATCCTGATTTTGCACTTTCCAGCTTTAGTAAATAAACCCCATTGTGTACTTAAAAGTAGGGTATGCCTGTATATGATTTAGCTTGATTGTAACAGTACCTTTTCAACAGCAGCAGATTCTCATTCTCCCTCTTAACTGTGTGAGAAAAATATGGGATTGTGGGTATATCTTATACACATAAACCCATGTTTTTTCCTTGTAGTTAAGAGGGAAGGGAGTGTTTGTCTTTTAGACACCCATCTTTTCTATGACTCTGCAGTGAAATGCGTGCCTGCACTGTTGGACAGCTGGGGCTAATAGTACTTTAGCATTGGTCCAAGACTCTAAGCTGTCCATTGAGCTCAGTGCCTCCAACAAGAAGTGAGGCGAGGCACTGTGAGCTCAACCTCAGTCTGCTGCAGAGTGTGCCAGCTTGTATTTAAACTGGGAGCTCTGTATGTGCAAGGAGCCCCATATCTCCTTAACCATAGGTGTAGGAGCCCCAAATTTTTACCAGTGGTGGGGTAGGACTTAAGGCCCATACACAGGATAGGACGTTCTGACAACAAACATGCAAATTAGCTGTTTTAAGGCAACATCCTACCCTGTGTACGCTCCATCGGACAAACTTTTTCGGTTTTCATCGGACAAATGTTGGCTGTGCAAACAGACAAACTTTCCGGCAACAAAAATCCTATGGTGCATTATCCTATCGTGTGTACACAAGTCAATAGGACTTTAGACCAAAGTACAAACACACATGCACAGAACCAATGCAAAAGATCAGACAACAATACAGAAGTTGACCAAAGGGTGGCGGTAAAGAGCTGAAAAACCACGTGATTTGGTGAAAGTTGGCTGAAAAGTCCTGCCGTGTGTATGCGTAATTAGTTTATGGCCAACGCCCTTTGTACAAAAATCCACGGGAAAGTTTGTACAAAGTCCGATCATGTATATGAGGCTTTAGACTACTTACCCCCCCCCCCCCCAAAAAAATTTGGGGTCTATGTGACCTCAGGTCGCCGAGCTACAACCCTCGAAGCTCTTTTTTTTTTCTAATGATCATGGCAGGGGAGACTCTGCCTGCATGTCTCTGTACTACAGCGCCACCTGCTGCATAGATAAATATGCATACAGTATTGTCAGTTTATTAGAAAGCATGCTGTTGTTCTTTTAATAACAACTTTTGCCATTGTTCTTCTGCAAATAAAGGGTTGAACTTTGATACCGATATTGTAGTTAGTTATTTTTTGTTCAATCTTAATTTTTATTAGGCTTTTAGAAACACAATAGAACCAATTACAGTAAACTTCAAAGTCAGATGGTGGCAAACACTGTAGAACATTGCATAGAATGCATTTAGTGTGCATAATTTGGTACAGCTCTGCACAGGAACCAATCAGCTTCTAGGTTTTACTGTCAAAGCTTAATTGAACAAGCTGATTGGCTACCATCAAGGTTGTCAACCATCTGTAAAACTATGGACAGTTTGTAAATTTAAGGCAATTTACAGATTGTTTGTAAATATTGGTTATGGACAGCGGCTGTCCGTAAAAAAATAGGGCAACGAACTGGCTTTGAAACTGCATATGTGGCTCCATTTCGCCCTCTCCTCTGCCCACCTGGCTCCACCCCCCCCCTCTTCTGTCCACTTGGTTCCATCCTCCTCTCCACCTTGCACCATCCCTCCCTCTCTTCTGTCCACCTGGCTCCATCCTCCCCTCTACCCTACTATATCTTCCCCTCCACCTGGCTCCATACTCCCCTCTTCTGTCCAGCTGGTGCCATCTTCCCCTCCACCTGGCTCCATCCTCCCTTCCACCTAGCTCCATACTCCCCTCTTCTGTCCACCTGGCTCCATCCCTTCACTCCTCTGTCCACCTTGCTCCGCCCCCCTTCCTCCCGCTCTGTCCCCCTTTCTCCATCCACCTGGCTCCATCATGGATGCTCGTGCCTGGGATCCATCTGTTGAGTAAGGCTAAGGACTCTGCCCCCTCGAACCTCCACCCCCTGGCTACAACATCTGCACCAGATTCTTCGTGCACAAGTTTTAGTATATCTCCCCAATAGATACAGATAGAGATGTATGAAGATATTCAAAAGTAAATCATATCTCGGTAAAATGACTTTGATTATTTTGTAGTAGTGTATTAGGGGTTCACTGTATACTCTGCCTACCTCAAAATATCAGTGTTAACATAAGATACTCATGAGAAAGGAAATGAGGTATGGTGTGGTAAGTTCTCTTGAAAGATGAGAAAGTAGATAGGGGTAGGATACCTAGAAGGAAGGCTGAGGTGGGGAGAGGACGCAGAAGGGTGGGGAGGGGAATATTATTGGGAAATATTACCACCCAACCCCACCCCACCTTAACTTGGAAGACGAGGAATTACACTATAATTAGGCAATGTTTTAGAATTCCAGGATGTAGTGAAATACAGTCCAAAAGGTTCAGGGAGGTGTGTCACAGAGCCTCACTTTAATTTATTCTCACAAAAAGCCTCAAATCTGATCATTATTACTACGACTCAGTTCTCAGAAAACCCATATTTGGAAACAAAGATTAATGGAAGCTGTGCAAAGATTGGTCTTTTAATTAGCAGCCACTGAGTTTACATACGTTTTAAACCACATACTATCCATAAATGGCTACTCATAGCTATGACCAGACAAACCAAAAAAATAGATATTACACTGACTTAGAGGGTTGTACACTATGGCCTATACATTTAAATTGTGATTTGTAACATCATGATGTTAACTTGTTAATAATTAAAAAAAAAAAAGTCATGGCAGTTGATTATTTTGTTATCCCTTGTAGTTAATTCCATAATAGTGTAGAGTAGTAAGTACATTTTATAACCAGGGAAGCAACCCACTGTACTGACTGGTGTTAAAAGAAAACTATAACTTCCATTTTCTTAGAATTATACATTTTGATTGGATGCTTACTATTTGAAATACAAGTTCCTTCCCTTTGCATTGCAGTGGTCTCCCTCTAATTGACTTTCCATATGTCTGGGGTATAAATAGAGCAGACAGGAAGCCCCTCCTTTAACTCACTGTACAGTATGTATACATTTGAGTTTGTGTGCCTAAGTACTTGAAACAGGCTTTTATTTTAGCAAAGCAGCTAAGACAAGCTTGGTAAATATATGTGAAGGAGTCTAAAACCTCACCTGCTGGCTGGTAAGATATATATGAAGAAATTATAATATGCAAAAAACGATTTATTTTTTCTTTTCTTCTGAGCATAATAAAGAAAATATATACAAAGAACACTGTGCCAACCTTTTAACCAATAGGTGATGTTTGGTGCTACACAAAGGCTATATGCGGAGTCAGGGTATCTGTAAGAAATAAGGAGATAGATTGGAAGATGATGAATAAACAAATACAACTTGCTTCCATATAAACCATGAATTTACATTTATTATGTTCTTTTTGTTCTAAGCATAATAAAGAAAATATATACTATAGCACTATGCCAACGTTTTAACCAATACGTGATGTTTGGTGCTAGTGGTTACTGCACACCATTGCACTGCTTTGATAAGTAATCCCATACAGGCTGCTTGCTTATGAATTAATATAGCATCAAGAAACAGTTCTGCAGTAAATATTATTTACTGCAGAAGCCTGCATCTTAGCCTTGAGAAACTGTCAACATACAGTTACACATTAATTCTGAGAAAAGAGCAAGATACATTAAGTTAACCTAATCTAATCCTTTATACGAGCAGCTCCCATGCCATTGTTTAGACTAAATTGTCCTCCTCTGTATAACCTCTACTGACATGCCACAAACATGCAAATTGCAAACTTCTTTGGCTCGGTCAGCACACTTTCTTAGATAATTGCCCAAATCAGATTCTCAGGAGCATCTCTTAACGGCTTCATCCAAGCTGCTACCCGTAGAGCTAGGTAATAACTGGTTGTGAAACTTCTCCACAGGGTAACATAGTATACTCTTTTCCAGATCACAATTTCTTTGTCTTTGTAATAAAGAGGTAATCGCATTTTGCATGCATAAACCTATAAATCGTATATGTTTATCTTGTTTTAATTTTTCTTTTTAATAAAATGAAGCCAAGTAGAAGATCCAGGAAAACGCAATTTACTTTTTGAATCTGTGATAAGCGTACAAGTCATCTCAGTGGTAATGTTGCTGAAATAACAAGACATGTGACTTTTTTTTTTTTTTTTTTTTTCAAAAAAATGTTTTTTATTGGAAGTAGTGAACAGAGATATAACAATATCATACAGGTGATAACATAGCAATATGCATTCTGGGTTACATATCAGGCAATTGTAGTAAATGTACAGTGCCTTGCAAAAGTATACCCCCCTTTTGTCCTATTTGTTGCTTGCTTCACAATAAAAAAAAAAAAAATCTTCAAAGTTGTGGGCATGTTCTGAAAATTAAATGATGCAAATGCTCAAACAATCCATGTTAATTCCAGGTTGTGAGTAGGGAAAAGCTTTGCGTTTGAGTTGAACCCATGTTCGACTCGAACATCGGCTGTTCGATCGTTTGCTGAATTGCGAACGTTATGGGCCGTTTGCGCCAAATTCGTGTGGCGCGTCACGGCACATAATTCACTGCGGCATCGCAGTGCATTGCTGGCTGATGATTGGCCAAGCATGCACTATGACCCGCATGCTTGGCCAATCACAGCGCCATCAGTAGAGAGAGCTGTAATTGGCCAAATCCAGGGTGGCTTTGGCCAATTATGGCTCAGGGGGTTTAGAACACACCCTACACTATATAAGGGCGCCTACACGGCGGCCCTGTGTAGTGTGTTCCGGCGTGCTGAGAGATAGAGAGAGAGACAGTGTCATTTCATTTGAGGTAACTAGATTAGGCAGGACAGTCAGTGAATTGGCTGCACTTACAGTGTATTGTGTATATATATGCATCCCAGGTGTTGCATATATATATATATATATATATATATATATATATATATATATATATATATACACTGTATTCAGTTTAGCTAGATCCCGTTCCTGTTATCTTCCTACTGACAGGCAGGCTTGTCTTGTTACAGTATTTACAGCTACCTGAAGAAAATTGGTGGTGTTCTTTTGATCCTATTAGTACCACAGTCAGGCAGCTAGACTATTTACAGTTAGTGTAGTGCGTCCTCCTCACAGTGTTCAGTTAAAGCTACAAGTTAGTTTAGTGTGACCTCTGCACAGTGTTCAGCTAAAAATACAAGTTAGTGTAGTGCACAGTGTTCAGCTAAAGCTACAAGTTAGGGTAGTGCGTCCTCCTCACAGTGTTCAGCTAAAGCTACAAGTTAGTTTAGTGTGACCTCTGCACAGTGCTCAGCTAAAGCTACAAGTTAGGGTAGTGCGTCCTCCTCACAGTGTTCAGCTAAAACTACAAGTTAGTGTAGTGCGACCTCTGCACAGTGTTCAGCTAAAGCTACAAGTTAGTGTAGTGCGTCCTCCTCACAGTGTTCAGCTAAAACTACAAGTTAGTGTAGTGAGACCTCTGCACAGTGTTCAGCTAAAGCTACAAGTTAGTGTAGTGCGTCCTCCTCACAGTGTTCAGTTAAAGCTGCAAGTTAGTGTAGTGAGACCTCTGCACAGTGTTCAGCTAAAGCTACAAGTTAGGGTAGTGCGTCCTCACAGTGTTCAGCGAAAACTACAAGTTAGTGTAGTGTGACCTCTGCACAGTGTTTAGCTAAAGCTACAAGTTAGTGTAGTGCGTCCTCCTCTAAAGCTACAAGTTAGGGTAGTGTGTCCTCCTCACAGTGTTCAGCTAAAGCTACAAGTTGGTGTAGTGTGTCCTCCTCAGTGTTCAGCGAAAACTACAAGTTAGTGTAGTGCGTCCTCCTCACAGTGTTCAGCTAAAGCTACAAGTTAGTGTAGTGCGTCCTCCTCACAGTATTCAGCTAAACCTACAAGTTATTTTTTTGCGAGCTCTGCACAGTGTTCAGCTAAAGCTACCTGTAGAAGGTTGGTGGTGTTTTCCTGATCCTATCACTACCGCAGGCAGCTAAATAAGCTACAAGTTAGTTTTTTGCGAGGTCTGCACAGTGTTCAGCTAAAGCTACCTGTAGAAGGTTGGTGGTGTTCTCATACTACAGGCAGGCAGTTGATTTTGCTAGCTGCAGTATCAGTACATATATATATATATATATATATATATATATATATATATATATATATATATATATATATATATAGATATATATCTATATATATATATATATATATATAGATATATATCTATATATATATATATAGATATATATATATAGATATAGATATAGATATATAGATATATCTATATATATATATATATCCCAGCATAGTGCAGCTACAGGCCATTAGTATGTCTGGCCAACAAGGAGAGGCAGACAGTCACAAGCCAATAAAAGAGGGCAAGCAGGCTCTGTGTCTAGAGGCAACAGTGCTGGTCGTGGAGACGGTGCATCCTCATCAGCACGTGGCCGTGGGACACGGTTGGCCTTTTTTTCGGCAGCTGGCCGTGTTGAGCCACAACATGCGGAAGACTTGGTCGAGTGGATGACCAAGCTGTCCTCATCATCCTCATCCTCTCTTACCCATGCTCAGGGTACTTTGTCTGGCAAAGCAGCGGCCTCTTCCCTCGGCTCAATGTCATCAGTGACTCCTTCCCTAGCCCCACCATGTCCTCCTGAGGAGTCCCTCGAACTGTTTGACCACAGTGTTGGGTACAGGAGGATGCCCAGCGTTTGGAAGGCTCTGATGATGATACTGAGCTAGATGAAGGCAGTAACGTGAGCACAGACCGAGGGGGTGCCCAAGGACAGCAATCTGGCAGTCATGCTCCCCCTGCTGCAGCATACTGCCAGGTTTGCTCCAGTGATGAGGAGGGAGGGGATGATGAGGTCACTGACTCAACATGGATGCCTGATAGGAGAGAGGTGGAGGAGGAGGTGGCACATCGCCAACGAGGCAGGATACCCTCAAGGGGCCAGCCTAAGGGCAGCACACTGACTGCATCACACCCCAAAGCTCCGCATGTGCAGGGCGCTGCAGTCTCTGCGCGTTATTCAAAAAGTTATGCAACATATGTCTCAAGCGTATCTCGCGTGGCCAAAACATCTCCCGCTTGGGCACCACATGCTTGACCAGACATATGTTGACCTGCCATGCAGTTCGTTGGCAAGCGTATCTAAAAAACCCACACCAAAGAACAAAGAGGACCTCTCCTTGCTCCTCATCAGCTGAGATCTCCAACCCCACTAATCCTTCAGTCCTCTCTGAGACCTGCACTGAGAGGAATGAAGGTGTAGAATTAGGTGTGTCACAGCCAAGTACTTGTGGGCAATCCGCTTTCGGTACACCGACGTCAGATTGTACCAGGCAAATTTCCCTGCCCCAGCTGCTGCACCGCTGAAAGAATTTCGCTCCCAGCCATCCACATGCCCAGCGGTTGAATGCTAGCTTGGCAAAATTGCTAGAACTTCAACTGCTGCCTTTTCAGTTGGTAGACTCTGCCCCCTTCCGTGAGTTTGTGGAATGTGCGGTTCCTCAGTGGCAGGTACCCAAACATCACTTTTTCTCACGGAAGGCGATTACGGCTCTCTACCGGCATGTGGAAGGCAATGTCTTGGCCTCGCTGGACAGGGCGGTCAGCGGTAAGGTGCATTTTACCGCTGACTCATGGTCCAGCAGACATGGACAGGGATGTTACCTAAGTTTCACCGCGCATTGGGTGATTCTGCTGGCAGCTGGGAAGGATGCAGGACAAGGTGCCGTAGTGTTGGAGGTTGTTCTGCCACCACGCCTCCAAAATGTCACTACTAATGATTGTGACACACCTCTCTCCTCCACCCCCTCCTCTTTTGCTTCCTCCATGGCCTCTTCCCGTGCTTTGTCCTCGGAACCAGCGGTGCTCCGTAGCCGTTCAAGGGGCTACGCAAGTATGCAGGCCAAAAGATGCCATGCGGTGCTTGAGCTGGTGTGCTTGGGGGACAGGAGCCACACTGGGGCAGAGGTTCTGTCAGCTCTACAGGGGCAGGTTCAGAGGTGGTTGAAGCCACGCCAACTTAAGGCAGGAATGGTGGTTTGCGACAATGGCACCAACCTCCTCTCTGCCCTCCGACAGGGACAAATGACCCATGTGCCCTGTTTGGCTCACGTCCTTAACTTGGTGGTGCAGCGGTTCTTGGGCAGGTACCCGGTCTTACAGGATGTCCTGAGGCAGGCCAGGAAAGTCTGTGTGCATTTCTGCCGGTCATATAATGCCAGTGCTCGGCTGGCAGACCTCCAAAAGGGGTTTAACCTGCCCAAGAACCGCCTAATCTGTGACATGCCCACCAAGTGGAACTCAACGTTGGCCATGCTGCAGCGGCTGCACATGCAGCAGAGGGCCATCGATGAGTACCTGTGCGACTATGGCACCAGGACAGGGTCAGGGGAGCTTGTTTTTTTTCCCCAAGCCAGTGGGCCATAATCAAGGATGCATGCACTGTCCTGTCACCATTTGAGGAGGCCACGAGGATGGTGAGCAGTGACAGTGCATGCATCAGTGACACTGTCCTCCTTGTCCACCTGTTGGAGCACATGCTGCGTGGAATAATGGACAGGGCACTTGAGGCAGAACAGGAGCTCTCAAGGCCCCCTTTATCCAGACAGTGTTCCTGCGTGCCCACCAATCACACAGGAAGAGGACGAGGACGAGAAGGAGGAGGAGGAGGATTGTGTCAGTATGGAGGTGGAGCCTGGCACTCAGCATCAGCAGCAGTCTTTAAGGGATCAGTCCCAAGAAACACATGGACTTGTACGTGGCTGGGAGGAGGTGGCTGCGGACCATGTCGTCCTTAGTGACCCAGAGGACTCTGGACCGAATGCCTCAGCAAACCTACGCTGCATGGCCTCCCTGATCCTGCAAAGCCTGCGTAAGGATCCTCGTATTCTTGGTATCAAGGAGAAGGACCAATACTGGCTGGCAACCCTCCTTGATCCACATTACAAGGGTAAGGTTGCGGACCTTATCTTGCCATCGCAGAGGGAGCAGAGGATGAAACATCTTTGGGAGGCCTTGCAGAAAGGTCTGTGCAACGCGTTCCCAGAGACTGGGAGGTTACAAACTCCTGTTTCTGGACAACGTGTTGCTGGGGCTGGGGTCAGTCAAAGAAGGAGCGGTGGAGAAGGTGGCCGTCTGACCGATGCGTTCAGACAATTTTTTGGTCCGCAGCCCCAAGGTATGATCTGTTCCAGCAACCATCGCCAGCGTCTGTTTTACATGGTGCAGGAATACCTAGGGGCAAGATCTGACTTGTACACCTTTCCCACCAAAAATCCTCTGGGTTATCTGGGTCTTGAGGATGGATCACTGGCCAGAGCTTGCACAGTATGCAATTGAGCTACTGGCCTGTCCTGCATCCAGCGTTCTTTCGGAACGCACATTCAGTGCTGCTGGAGGCTTTGTAACCGATCACAGAGTGCGTCTGTCCACCGACTCGGTCGATTGACCTTGACCTTCATAAAAATGAATCAGTCTTGGATCACCAACAGCTACCAAGCACCTGATGCTGATGTAACCGAATAATTTTTTTTGAAATCTCAGATCCCTTCAAAGACTGCCTATGCTGAGTGACTATCCTGAGTAATTATCCTCTTCCTCAATGATCACGCTGATAGCTTGTAAGAACATTTTTGGTTCTGGGCGCCACCACCAGTGCCTAAGGCCCAATTTTTCAGCCCCTGTTTAACAGGGGCGTGTGATTACAATTTTTGATGCAATACTTTGCAGCAGGGCTCGTTTCTGCGTTCCAACTAGAGTATCTGTGAGGGGTTGCAGTGTTGTGGCACCAGCACCAGTGCCTAAGGCCCAATTTTTCAGCCCCTGTTCAACAGGGGCGTGTAATTACAATTCTTGATCTAATATTTCACAGCAGGGCCTGTTTCTGCGCCCACCAAGAGCGAGTGAGGACTTACAGTGTTGTGGCACTAGCACCACCACCACCAAAGGCCCAATTTTTCTGTCCCTGTTCAACAGGGGCATGTAATTACAATTCTTGATCTAATATTTCACAGCAGGGCCCTGTGAGGGCTTACAGTGTTGTGGCCACAACACCTAAGGCCCAAATTTCTGCTGAGTATATAGGGCAGGCCCCTACTTTCAAACATCCAACTTACAAACGACTCCTACTTGCAAACGGAAGGAGACAACAGGAAGTGAGATGAAATCTACCCTTAGGAAGGGACATTCTCTCCCTTAATATGGGAGTTAATATGGAAGTTAATATGGGAGTTAATATGGGAAAAAGTTTCTCCTTTCCACTGATGCTTTATCACCAATCCTTGTTTCACAAAAAACCCCACATTTTCAAAAAACATTTGTCATTGGGACAAAAAATGAGGTGAAATCTTCTGAAGAGGAGCACAGACAGCAAAACAAATGTCACAGGGGTGATAACCCTTCCTTATGTTTTCCAAAAAGCTTGAAATAGATTTTTTGGCTGGAGCTAAACACGTTAAAAATGTACCAGTTCAAAATTACAAACAGATTCTACTTAACAAACCTACAGTCCCTGTCTTGTTTGCACCGCCTGTATACTGCTGTTCAGAGTATAAAGGGCCTGGGGGCCCTTAATTTAGGTGCGGGGTTCCCCTTAATATCCATACAAGACCCAAAGGGCCTGGTAATGGACTGGGGGGTACCCATGCTGTTTGTCTCACTGATTTTCATCCATATTGCCCGGACCCGACATTACATTAAAGCCGCAAGCAGTTTTAAATGACTTTTTTTCCTTTAAAAAAGGCATTTTGTGCAGGGACTGTTTTAAGCACGGGAAACACGCACCACTTTACAGGCATACTATAGATACCCCCCAGGTACGATATTTAAAGGAATATTTCACTTTTTTTTTTTACTTTAAGCATCATTAAAATCACTGCTCCCGAAAAAACGGCCGTTTTTAAACGTTTTTTTTGCATTGATACATGTCCCCTGGGGCAGGACCCGGGTCCCCAAACCCTTTTTAGGACAATACCATGCAAATTAGCCTTTAAAATGAGCACTTTTGATTTCGGACGTTCGAGTCCCATAGACGTCAATGGGGTTCTAACGTTCGTGTGAATTTTCGGTCCGTTCGCAAGTTCTGGTGCGAACCGGCGGTTTTTCGGCTCATCCCTAGTTGTGAGGCAACAAAACACAAAAAATGCCAAGGGGGGGGTGAATACTTTTGTAAGGCACTGTACATAAACCTCAACGGATGTAGTAAAGTCTGAAATCTAACAGTAAATCACATAGATAGTTGAGACAAATGGAACGTCAACATTTAAACTGGTGATGAATAACTAAAGCTACAAAAAAAACCCATCAGTAGTGTCTGATCTGTCTGAGGCTAGGAGAAGGGAACAGAGAAAAAAAACACGAAGAGGGAGCACTAAGCACATTCTGTATGCTTGGTTGAGTCTTCAGCCGATTGTATGATATTGTATAGCCATTTGAGGCACAGGTTGCCAGCCGAGCATATCAGCCGGCTGACCCCAAGCATTTGTAATCGGTTCCAATTGCTTGGACTAAGGTAGGTAGTAAAGAAAGGGTGAGAAGAAATTGAGTAGGGTGATGACATGAAAAGGATGGGGAAACATGGGGAGAGGTATAAAGCGGTATCCTCTCCTCAGTATCCAATCAGGGTTTAGTGTTGCGTACATGTGGTGGAATTATGTGAGGGGGAGGAAGCCCCTCTTCATAATTAGGTTGCACATAAATAATTTGACAAGGTCTTCCCATACTCGTCCCTTGGGTAGGGGTGGGAAGTCTCATGTCGAGTAGTGTAGGAAAATTTTTGGGTATAAATTGGTCGGGGGAGCTATAAGTGGTCAGTTTGGAGTGTCTGGTTTAATTGATCCCATCAGCGAGGAGAATCCAGCGATGGTTCGGAAGTGGGTCCAGAATGCCCAGGTCCATGAGAGTTTTGCAAGGGTAGTCTCGGGCAATGAAGATTAGTTCCTCCATTTCTGTGATTCTTTCAATCTGCCTGAACCATTCAGGAATGGTTGGATCTCCAATGTACAGGGATACACAATCTGGCTGCATTAACCAGGGGTAAGACTAAGGTTTTACGGTATTGGTGGGCCGGGACTTCCGAATGGTAAAGGAGAAATTGGGCTGGGGTGTATTCCAGAGAAAATGTAGAGATCCAGTGTTACCAGTTTGTGTTCCTTTGTCTGGAATGGTTGAATTAGTGGGCACGACCACCAGATATGGAGCATGGTACCCGGCTCCTTGGTGCATCTCCAGCATATGTTTGGGATGGAAGTGTTGTATTTGTGCAAGACAGTTGGGTGTGGTACCAGCGGGTCAGGGTTTTGTAATTGTTTTCTTGGATGGAAACGTTAAGAGACCCTTCATGGGCAATTGTGAATATACGTTCCCACTGATCATCTGTCAAGTCAAGTTGTAGTTCCCTTTCCCAGGAAGTACAGGACTTCCCAGAGTTAGGGGGGTCTAAGAAAAGTAAGTTATATATATATTAGAGATCATGTGCTGTTGGGGAGTAGACTGGGTGCATAAGAGTTCAAATGGTGTAAGTGGTCGTGAGACTGAACAGTTGCGGTCTATCTCGCGCAGAAAGTGGCGGACTTGAAAATATGTCCAGGGGGTCATGAGTCGAGTTTGCTGTCAGTGCGCTCTTGAAGTAATCCATTCTGAAAAAATTGGTGGGCCAGCATCTCTGAGTGTTGCCATCCATCTGCCAAGAACTGTGGTGACATCCCAGGGGAAAAGGCCGGGTTACGTTTTATGGGTGTCCGGAGTTGGAGAATAGAAGTGTTTTTTTGGCAAACTTCTCTTGGGTTGATAAAGAGATGTTCCTTCAGGGCCAAAGGGATATGGCGGGATGAGAGCCAGGGCATAGATCAGGGCGGTAAAGGGGAAAAGGAATCCTCAAGGTGGGTCCAGTCTTTGCAACAGCCATGCACTGACCAGTCTACGATCCTAGAGAGGTGGCAGGCCCAATAATATTTCTTAAGGTCAATGCCTTTTGTTTTGGGTTTCGTTAATTGGTCGTATGATACTCTCGGGCGTCTCTGTTTCCAAAGAAATTGTAAGCATAATCATTTGTAGGCCTCGAAGAAAGAAGAGGGAACCTCAATGGGGAGTGTTTGCAGCAGGTATAAGATGGCCGAACCGGGAAAATTTGGGTTTGTTCCTAATATTTAGATCTTCAGTGACAGCCTTGAGAATGGTCAGGTAATTCTGTGCAAAGAGGTCTGAAAAGTTTGTTAGATGAATACCAAGATATTTTATAGCATTTTGTTTCCAAAGGAAAGGGAAGTTATTCTGGCATTGTGCTACCATGGCTTGTGGGAAGGTGATATTGAGAGCGTGAGATTTATTGAAATTAATTTTAAAGTTGGGCAGGTGTTGGAAAAGTTCTAAATCTTTTAATAGATTTGGGATTGATAATAGCAGTTACTCTAGAAATAATAGAATAACATCTGTGAATGCTGCTAGTTTATATGTGCGATCGGCGATCAGTATGCCTTTGATATCTGTATTCATTCTAAGGCAACACAGCAGGGGTTCCAGGGTTAAGACAAAGAGAATTGGGGAAAGTGGGCAACCTTGTCTAGTCCCATTGCTGATTGAGAAGGCGTTCGACAGGTGGTCATTGACTCGAACATTGTCAGTTGGCGTCGTGTATAGAGACATAATTAAACATCTGGTTTCGAATACCGTAAGACTGCTCCCAGATAGTCCCAGGCTAGCCTGTTGAATGCCTTCTCCACATCCAATGATGGGAAGAATCCTTTGAATGTACATGTAGTCAACCAGTGATGGATGTTTAAGGCTTTAATGGTGTTATCCCTTGCCTCTCACCCTGGAATAAAACCAACTTGGTCTTTCATTATTAAGGAAGGCAAAAAGAGGAAGCATACGATTTGCTAAGATTTTGGCGAAGAGTTTCACAACTCTAATGTTCAATAGGGAAATCGGCCTGCAATTACTAACAGATGTAGCATCCTTACCTTCCTTCAGTATGATGGTGATGTGTGCTTCTAGTAGTCTGTGGAAGGAAAGGGTAGATGAGGAAAGGGAGTTAAAGGCCTTAGGTAAAGGGGTATAAAGCGTCTCTGCGAAAGTTTTATGCCCCGTACACACGGTCGGACTTTGTTCGGACATTCCGACAACAAAATCCTAGGATTTTTTCCGACGGATGTTGGCTCAAACTTGACTTGCATACACACGGTCACACAAAGTTGTCGGAAAATCCGATCGTTCTGAACGCGGTGACGTAAAACACGTACGTCGGGACTATAAACGGGGCAGTGGCCAATAGCTTTCATCTCTTTATTTATTCTGAGCATGCGTGGCACTTTGTCCGTCGGATTTGTGTACACACGATCGGAATTTCCGACAACGGATTTTGTTGTCGGAAAATTTTATCTCCTGCTCTCCAATTTTGTGTGTCGGAAAATCCGATGGAAAATGTCCGATGGAGCCCACACACGGTCGGAATTTCTGACAACACGCTCCGATCGGACATTTTCCATCGGAAAATCCGACCGTGTGTACGGGGCATTAGAGTATGTTCCCGTTAACCCGTCCGGGCCAGGACTTTTGCCAGCTTTGAGTTGTTTGATCGCTCTTTTAAGTTCATCTTCTGAAATGGGACATTCTAGTTGGTGAGCATCATCTCCATCAATGAGTTTAGAGCAATATTTCTTAAGGAAGTTTTTGATGAGGGAAGTCCGCGTGTCATGTCCGGTGGGTGTCGTAGACTGTTTAGGGAGATTGTACAAGCCCGTGTAGTATCTCTCAAATTGGGACGCTATATCTGGTGACGTGACATGAGATTTTCCCTGGGAGTCTTTGATAGTTTGTGTGTTTGTGTTTACTTTTTTCGTGGGAATAGCTCTAGCTAGGAATCTCCTGCATTTGTTGCCAAATTCATAAGAGTTTTTTGATGAAATACAAATTTGCACCCGATTTTACGATCTAGTTCCTGCACACAGGAGTTCCCTAGTCTGTGTGAGGTTGTGGTAAGCCTGTTCCGCTTGAGACTGCTTATGGACACGTTCCAGAATCAGAATTTTGTTAAGTAGGTCTGTGGCTGTGGCTTGTTGGGCTTTTTTCCTAGCTGATTTTAGTGAAAGGAATTTTCCCCATATGACACAGTTGTGAGCTTCCCACTGAGTCAGGAGAGCCGTCTCAGGTGCGTCCTTTTCTGAGAAAAATTCTTGTATGCTATTTCGGATATTATTAATGTAATTTTCTGAGGTCAGTAAAGAGGAATCTAAGCGCCAAAGTTTTGTGAAAGTGTGCTAGTCTGGAAAGGTTAAGGTCATGGTAATTGGGTGGTGGTCTGAGAGAGTCATTGGTTCAATGGTTGCTGAGGATAGGAAGGGTAGGTCTTTCTGTTAAAGGAAAAGAGTCTATTCTGGAGTATTTATGGTGCGGGGCAGAAAAGAAAGTCAAATCTTTATCATTGGGGGTGTAGGGTATGCCATGTGTCATGTAAAAGTAAGTCCTGGATTTTTATTTTGATTTGGCAAATGGCCCTGTATGGTAAAGACGCCATGCCAGATGAAGTGTCTAGAATTGGGTAGAGTGCAACATTAAGGCCCCCCCTAGAATAATAACTCCTGAATGGAACCCTGCAAGGAGTTGGGAAGTTGTCCCAAAAAAACTGACTTGAGCAGAGTTGGGGCTATTAATATTGGCCAGAGTTATTGGTCGCCCCTGGATCTGACCCTCCAGAAAGATGTATCTACCTTCTGAGTCTACCATCGAGTCAGAGTTGCCAAGAAAGGTTTTTCGAGATCAGGATGGAGACGCCTTTTCTTTTCGCCTGGGGGTTCGTGGCGTGATAGCACATGGGGAATGCCTGGTTCATAAGTTAAGAAAAAGAGAACATGCAACGCCCCCTTGGACTTTTAAGGCAGAAATGGGAGAAATGAAGTATATAAAAAGCAACCAAGTGCCACTTTTATTCAGTACAAAAGATGAATTTTATCGTAAAAAAACAGTCACTTTAAAATATACAAGGTACACCAAATGAATTTATGATAGATAGATAGATAGATAGATAGATAGATAGATAGATAGATAGATAGATAGATAGATAGATAGATAGATAGATAGATAGATAGATAGATAGATAGATAGATAGATAGATAGATAGATAGATAGATAGATAGAGATATATCTATCAAACTCAAAGGATAATAATCTAAGCACTGCCAGATTCAAGCTGAGGTCAGTCCATGAAGATTTGTAGCATGCATCCCGACATGTTTCGAAAATTTTTATTGGTAAATATTTTCCTTCATCAGGGCAGATTTATTTTGAGTGATTTTATCTTTATCTGCAACATATAGTACATAGTATATGTGCAATATTACATAAAGATAAGTAATTTTTATAAAATAAACGGTACAATATTTTTGGGTTAGAAGGTACTTGCATATAGAGTTCATTGGAATAGCATGGAAAAAGGGTAAAAACAAAAACATATGGTTACATATTAGAACTGTAGCACTAGTATTACTAATTTTGTAACCTTTTTTGTACTAATTTTTTTTTTTTTGTTTCTGGGGCGCATACATTTCATATTGCTGTCTATGGAGGCTTCTTTGATCACTATGAGCAGTGATAATTCAAAGTTTCCCCAAAAAAGAATGTAAATCCAAAGACTAGATGGCTAAATTTTGCAGCAAAAGACAGATGCTTATCATAACATTGGTCTATAGAAGTATACACATGTGTGAAGACAGGCTATCAAAACTTTTTATGTAAAATTGGACAAGTTCCTACATTTGCACAGATGTATGAAGGTTTACACCAACAAAACATAAATGCTGACATACATCTTTACAACTCACTTAAAGTGGACCTCCTTTGAAAATTGAAGGTCTGCTTTAATTGCTTTTTCCTATTAACAAATGTTTAAAAAAGCAATTAGAAAATAAAATTTGTCCAAAATAAACTTGCCTAGCATCTGACCCGAGGTGACCGCAACGTCACTCAGGAAAGCTGAGCACTTGGAATCCCATGAGAATGTGCTCCTTTGATGGGCTGGAGTGGATTTGGCAAGATTTTAAGTGCCCAGCTGTCCCAGAAGGCATTAATGAATCATGGTGACATTGCCCTTCTGGAAGCTTTTAAAGCTGGACTTAAGTAGGTTTTTGGACAAATGTTTTTTTTCATTGGATTTTTTAGCCATTCATATTTAGGGGTGGGGGCTGTAAGTAAAGGAGACCTTACATTTTCATGGAAGGTCCACTTTAAAGTCTAACTTCAGACAATTTCTTTGCAGAGTGCAACTGTACTTGCAAAGTGAACAGTCTATTTGCCTTTAGTAAATGAACACCATAGTGTCTGTGTCTTATAAAGCTACAAGGAGAGAATCGTAGGTGTGCGCAGCCTATTGCATTAGGGTGTGCACCCCAAAACTCAAACATGCGTGTGGGTATGTGTGTATACTGTGTATATGTATAGACACAATTGTTTAAAGAAATGTAAAAAAAAGTTTTTTTTATATTTTAATATATTTTACATCTTATGGTAGAGCAGATTAGAGAGGGGGATGAGAGAGGAAGGGGGAGAAGGAGGGGGTGAGAGAGAGGGGGGGGAGCAAGAGGGAGGTGGGGGAGAGAGGAAGGGGATTAGAGAGGTGGGAAAGAGGGGGTGAGAGGAGAGAGAGGGAGAGGTGGGAAAGAGGGGGTCAGAAAGGGGGGGGGGGAGGGGGTGTGAGAGGGGGTATGAGAAAGGGGGGAGAGGGAGGTGAGGGAGAGAGGAAGGGGGTTAGAGAGAGATAGAGAGGTGGGAAAGAGGGGCTGAGAGGGGGGGCATGGGGGAGAAGCCGTGAGAGAGGGGGGCATGGGGGAGAGGGGGTGAGAGAGGGGGGTGTGAGGGAGAGAAAGGGGGAGGAGAGGGAGGGGGTAAAAGAGAAGGGGGTATTTAATATGCCTGCTACTCACAATCATGGTCCCAGGCTGGTCTCCCCTAGGCTCATGCAGCCAGGATCTGCTGCTGCTGTGTCCTCTACAATTAAATCTGCCACCTTCATTAAAAGCCCTTTCATAGCAGAGAGTGTGGGGTGGGGCAGACTAGGCAGGGATAGAATGAGAAGCGGAGCAGATTCAGCCTCCTCTGTCCTGTTTGTATACACTGTACTGGGCACTGCTGCCGATCGGATCGGCACTGGACTATGCGCTATCCTGGCCGACAAGAAAGATGATACAGTGGATCCAGTGCTGCAGATATGGATTACTCAAGGAGCATTGTGCATGACAGAGCCCAGTGGGCCCCCCTTCCCTCGGGTCCCATGTGCCCTGCACACTTCTGTACACTGGATGATACTCTGGATGGTGCTAGTGCACACGGTGATTAGGGTGTGCACACATCCTGCACCCCCTTGCAAATGCATATGGAGAGAATAGGGAAAGCAGACAAACTGCTTGGGCTAGGATCAGTTAGGGAATTGTTTCCTAGTTTGTTGGACAATAACCTCATTGCTGCTTTGCTTGTGGTGTTCATATTATTTGGAGCTTTTCTACTTGTAAATTTTTAATCTCATATCTATGTCCATTATGCACTCTCATAATCTGATCAATTGAAAAACAATTGAATTCATGAACAAAGCATCTTGGTGCTGTCAATACAACACGATTGATCATTTTCCTCCCTGGCCAATCAACTCAGTTTGATTGTATCTTGTAGGCAGCACAGTGGTGTAGTGGGTAGCACTCTTGCCTAGCAGTAAAAAGGTTTGCTGGTTTGAATCTCAACCACGACACTACCTGCCTGGAGTTTGCATGTTCTCCCTGTGCCTGCGTGGGTTTCCTCCAGGTCCTCCGGTTTCCTCCCACACTACAAAGACATGCTGGTAGGTTAATTGGCTTCTGTCAAAAATTGGCCCTAGTATATGAATGTGAGTTGGGGACCTTGGATTGAGGGTAGGGACCGACTGTGAGTGTGCAATGTATGTGTGGAGCACTGCATAAATTGACGGCGCTATATGGGTATCTTAAATAGATAATAATATAATAGATGAGCATCTTAATGAGACACTATGTACAGGGATAGGGAGATGGACTGGTGTCTTTATTCATCCTTACAAACTATGTAACTATGTATCTGATTAAATCGAGTCTAAACTGATTGGAAAGAAAGTCATACCTATTTTATTTTTTCTGATCTGACTACTTTGATTGAAAGTGCCACACATTGCCTACCCCTCCCTTGGTCCTCCTGCAGCGGCCACTGTAACAAAGTCCTGCCTCCAGTGATAGGCGTAACATGGATCCAATGGCAGCAAATTGAATCAGTGTGATGTGTATTATATGAGCCGGTCTAGGGGGTGGAGAAGGACCAAGGGAGGGGAGTATGAACGCGCTGGAATATTCAAATCCAAGATCCAGACACTGATGAAGCTGCATTGCTGGGCACTGGTAAGGTCGCATTGCTGGGCACTAGGGATGAGCCCAACACCCTCTGGTTTGGTTCACACCAGAACATTGGGAATAGACAAAAAATTTGTGCGAACATGCGAACACCGGTAAAGTCTATGGGACATGAATGTGAAAAATCAAGTGTTAATTTTAAAGGCTTATATGCAAGTTATTGCCATAAAAAGTGTTTGGGGACTCAGGTACTGGCCCAGGGGACATGTAACAATATAAAAAAAGTTTTTAAAATGGTTGTTTTTTCAGGAGCAGTGATTTTAATGATTCCTAAAGTGAAACAATAAAAATGAAATATTCTTTTAAATATCGTGCCTGGGTGTCCACTTAATCTGCCTGTAAAGTAGTGCATCTTTCCCATGTTTATAACAGTACCGCGGAAAAATGAAATTTCTAAAGGAAAAAATGTCATTTGAAATTGCTTGCGGCTGTAATGTATTGCCGGATCCTGGCAATATGCATAAAAACTCATTGAAAAAAAGACAGCGTGGGTCCCCCCCCCCCCCCCCAAGTCCATACCAGGCCCTTCAGGTCAAAAAAGATCACAGTTCACCACTCTTCTTCTTCACAAAGAAGAAAACAGCACCATCAGGAGACGAAGATTTGCAGATGAAACCTCAAAGTGCGTCTGCAACATACTCAGTTACATAGTAGGTGAGGTTGAAAAAAGACACAAGTCCATCAAGTCCAACCTATGTGTGATTATGAATCAGTATTACATTGTATATCCCTGTATGTTGCGGTCATTCAGGTGCTTATCTAATAGTTTCTTGAAGCTATCGATGCTCCCCGCTGAGACCACCGCCTGTGGAAGGGAATTCCACATCCTTGCCGCTCTTACAGTAAAGAACCCTCTATGTAGTTTAAGGTTAAACCTCTTTTCTTCTAATTTTAATGAGTGGCCACAAGTCTTGTTAAACTCTCTTCTATGAAAAAGTTTTATTTCTATTGTAGGGTCACCAGTACGGTATTTGTATATTGAAATCATATCCATTCTCAAGCGTCTCCTCTCCAGAGAGAATAAGTTCAGTGCTCGCAGCCTTTCCTCATAACTAAGATCCTCCCGACCCTTTATTAGCTTTGTTGCCCTTCTTTGTACTCGCTCCATTTCCAGTACATCCTTCCTGAGCACTGGTGCCCAGAACTGGACAGCATACTCCAGGTGTGGCTGGACCAGAGTCTTGAGGAAGGCATGAGTGGGACTGCGAAAGCTCTGAGGAAAATGTACAGGAGGCTTCCGCAAGCACTCCTTAATAGAGTCTTTCTCTGAGTCTGGAGTCAATGAGGATGGCAAACGTGATCAACTTCTCCAGCTCAGTCGGTATATGTTGGGCTGCTGTCTTATTCTTGATGGAATCTGAGAGTCCATGAGAAAACGCAGCCACGAGGGCTTCATTGTTCCAAGTAACCTCTGCTGCCAGAGTACGGAATTCAGTGGCGTAGTCGGCAACAGTTCTCGTACTGTTTCATGGACACGAGGCACTTGGCAGTAGAAGCGGAGCGTGCAGGAACGTCAGATACCCTTTTAAAGGAGGCCACAAACTCAGGGTAACTCAAGACCACAGGTTTTTGCATCTCCCACAGAGGGTTTGCCCAGGCCAAGGCTCTCTCAGAGAGAAAAGATATCACGAAACCTACTTTGCTTCTGTCCGTGGGAAACACCTGGGGCAGCATCTCAAAGTATATCTCAACCTTGTTGAGAAACCCTCTGCATTGAACTGGCTTATCCCCCAAATCGCTGGGGAAGCTGAATGGAACCAGACATACTCTAATAGAGGTAATGCTTGAGGCAGCTGCTTGCACAGAGACTGGCGCAGCAGCAGGGACGGCCTGCAACTCAGGTTGTACCGGGGCAGCCACAGTGGGTGATTCCAGGTGAGCCATGCGACTCAGGATTGTTTGTAACGCTATGGAAAACTGATCCATGCGGTGATCTTGCTCATCCAATCTGGAAAAAATATTACCAACAAGTGGATTGACTGTATCTTCTGAATTCATGGCTTTTGCATACTGTCAGAAACCATGAAATCAGACTGAGACAGAAGTACAGTTAAATCACACTTGTTTAATAATAAAAGTAGAAAGAACAAACATAGTCAAAACATAGAGTTAATGGGTATGCCACATGATTTACAACAGGGAGTAAAATATCATTGGTAGGTACCATCATCCTAGATATGAATAAGGCCAAGGAGTGGGGTTGAAAGAGAAACCAGGGCAGGGACCTCTCCAATAGGATCCTGCCTCTTTCAAAAAGAAAAGGACTGTTGCGGTACCATAAGGAAAAAACCTTGTTTAAAAGTATATAAATTTATTTCAAGAATAATAAAAAGTCCTGTAGGGGACATATATTGCACATATTCATGATTTGACATACATAAACAGTAATGATTGTTTACAGCATTGTTGACACTAAGTTGGTATAGCTAATGCCCACACAGGTGCATGGACAGAGGTTATATAGTGTGATACTTGCAGACGTGACCTCTACGGTTTCGCGGTCACAGCCGCTTCTTCAGGAGGCGTCTGATAGTATATAGTCTATGAAGATGAAAAAACAATACAGTATCAACATGACAAGCACAAATACATAAGTAGTTTTCAAGGGTACACAATTGACATTGGAGAACATACTTAGAATTTAAAAATTGCAAAATTGCACTCACCAAACTATAACCTGAAAGGTTCTCTGGAGCGATACTGTGAGACGCCCTCAAAAGGCGTTCCCCCGGGGGCGGGCCAGGGAGGCAGATTGGGGTATTGCTATTGTAAAGAATTCAATAGGTCATAAAAAGATCATACGGTGTGTTCTGTTTAAGGATCACCCGGAAGTGCCAGAGTTGAGGTAAGGTGAGAATGGAGGAAGGAAGGAAGGAAATAGAGTGGCCAAGAAACTGGGGTCAAGAGCGACTGAGGGGGAGGGGTGGGGGGAGGAAAGGATAGGAGAGGGGGAAGGGGGGAAAGGGGGGGGAGGGGGAGAGGAAAGAAAGGGGGAGAAAAAAAAAAAGGGGGGGGGGAAAGGAGGGGATAGGATCAATTGGGATAGGACAGAATGGGGGGGGGGGTTTGGGGGGAGGAGAAAGGGGGAGAGGACGGAAAGGGAAGGGGGGGAAAAAAAGCAGAGATGGGGGGGGAAAGAAGTGTGGGAAGGAGGGGAGGGAGGAAGGAAAAGAGGGGGGAGGAAAGGAGAAAAAGGGATGGGGGGGAAAGGGGGAGGGGGGAAAAAGGGGGGGGGTCGGGGGAGGTAGGGGGGGGAAAAAGTGGGAGGAGGGAAAAGGAGGGGGGGGAAACAGAGGGAGTGGAGTGAAACAGATATCCCAATGTACCTAGTAGAGAAAATAAGAAGCACACAGAACTAACAATAAAGAAGTTCATGGTAGCAAGGAAATTCTTTTACCTATCGTTGCTGTAGTGAAGGCCTAGACTCAGAGGCTGCTGGTACCCAGAATGACGTGACTAGTGCAGTCAGTGGCCAAAACGCCACACCACACTGTCACAGGGAGTCACTGCAATGAATGTAGATCAATAGGGGAAATGTTAGAAATTGATTTGAGAGGTAAACAACGGTCATGAGGTATTCTGTGCCAGGGAGGAGGGGGGGATACCATGCAGAAGTGATAGGAATCCCCGCCCAGCATGGAGGGGCATTACATGAGTACTTACATGGACTCCGGATAGCGTCAGCGAAATGCTGGGTGTCCGCCTGAGATGGTGAGCAGCTGAGTCTAGGCATCTTAAATGCCTCCAACCCGGAAGTTTCGACGGCGGAAACGACCGCCGCGATTGCTTCAAAACATAGCCAAAGTTCAGTAACCGGAACGGATAGTCAGCCAAGCCAGAAGTCAGGGATCAAAGTAGTAGAACAGCAAGCAGGATCTGGAGCCAGAAGGGTTGTCAGCAAAGCCAGTCTTTAACCAGGAACGCAGGAGATAGTTTCTTGTGATGTGACCAAGGCGAAGACAGAGCTCCTCTGGTTTGGATGGCTTAAGTAGGCAGGACTGACCAGCAAGATCATCAACAGCTGAGTAACTGTGGAGAAATATGGGAGCTGGCAATTAGCTGACAGCTGAGCGGCCAGCTCAGAGAAGGAAGGGCTGAGCCCAGCACTGACAGCTCCCTCTTGCGAAGGCAGGTTGAGTTCTGCAACTTTACTCTTGTAGCGTGGATCAAGAAGGTTTGCCAGCCAGTAATGATCCATCTCCTTGATACCACAAATCCTAGGGTCTTTTTGCAGGCTTTGCAGAATCAGAGAGGCCATGCAGTGTACGTTTGCAGAGGCATTTGATTCTGAGTCCTCTTGGTCACTAAGGATCACATTATCCGTAACTACCTCCCAGCCTCATACAACTCCTTGGGTTTCTGGGGACTGAAAACCATCTCTTGAAGATTGCTGCGTGTTATCCTCTACATCCATGCTGACACAATCCTCCTCCTCCTTCCTGTGTACTTGGCGGGCCAGCAGGAATGCTATCTGGATAAAGGGGCCCTTTGAGAGGAGTTCTGCCTCAAGTGCCCTGTCCATGATTCCACAAAGCGTGTGCTCCAGCAGGAAGAATAGAGGGACCGTGTCACTGATGCATGCATTGTCGCTGCTCACCTCCTTGTGGCCTCCTCAAATGGTGACAGGACAGTGCATGCATCCTTGATCAGTAGCCACTGGTGTGGCAAAAAGAAGCCAAGCTCCACTGACCCTGTCCTGGTGCCATACTCGCACAGGCCCACTGCTGTGTGTGCAGCAGCTGCAGCATTGCCAACATTGAGTTTCACCTGGTGGGCATGTCACAAATGAGGCGATTGGTGGGTAGGTTGCATTCCCTTTGAAATGACCACAGACTTTTCTGGCCTGCCTCAGGAGATCTTTTAAGCCTGGGTACTTGGTCAAGAAACTCTGCACCACCAAATTCAGGACATGTTCCAAACATGGAACATGGGTCAAGTGTCTCTGTCAAGGGGCGGAGAGAAGGCTGATGCCATTGTCTCATAAAACTATTCCTGGCTGCAGCTGGTGTGGAGTCAACTACCTCTGAGCTTGCCCCTGCAGAGTTGACAGAATCTCTTCCCCAGTGTGGCTCCTGTCCCCTAGGCAGACCAACTCAAGCACTGCATGGCATCTTTTAGCCTGACTGCTTGCGTAGCCCCTTGAGCGCTTACGGAGCACTGCTGTTTCAGAGGACAATTCTGCAGAAGAGGCCATAGAGGAAGAAGGGGAGGAGGGGGTGGAGCAGAGAGCTGTGGCAGAATGACCACTAGCTTTTTGGAGGCGTGGTGGCGGAACAGGTTCCAACAACACTGAACCCTGTCCTGCATCCTTCCCAGCTGCCAGCAGATTTACCCAGTGCGCCGTGAAGGAAAGGTAACGTCTCTGCCCATGCCTGCTGGACCACGAGTCAGCGGTAATATGAATCTTACTGCTGACCACCCTGTCCAACGAGGCCAAAACATTGCCGTCCACATGACGGTAGAGAGCCAGAATGGCCTTATGTGAAAAGAAATGCCATTTTGGAACCAGCCACTGAGGTACATCACATTCCACAAATTCACAAAAGGGAGCAGTTTCAGTGCTTGTAATTTGGCCAAGCTAGCATTTAGACGCTGAGCATGTGGATGGTTGGGACTGAAATTCTTTTTACAGTTCAGCGAGTGGGGTAGGGAAACTTGCCTGCTGAAATCAACTGGTGATGTACTGCTAGAAAATTGTCTGCAAGTACTTGTGACACCTATTGCTATACCTTCATTACTCAGGGCAGGTTTTTGAGAGGACTGGAGGTATAGTATGGTTTGAGATCCCAGATGAGGAGCAAGGAGAAGTCCGCCTTTTTCTATGATGTGGGTCTTTCAAGTGATGTTGCCAACGAACTGCATGGTAGATCGTCATATGTCTGGTCAAGCATGTGGTGCCCAAGCGGCTGCTGTTCTGGCCACGCTTGATCTGCCTCAGACATAGGTTGCAAACAGCAATGGTGCGATCTGCTGCACACGTGTCAAAAAAGGAACTTTTAAAAGTCAGCAGGGAGTCAGCAGCACGCTGCACCTGCATAGCTCTGCGGTGTGATGCAATAGGGTGGCTGCCCCTAAGCTGTCCCCTGGAGGACATCCTGCCTCGTTTGAGTTGTTCCTCCTCCTCCTCCTCTTCTCTCAGGTACACAAGTACAGTCAGTGACCTCATCATCCCCTCCCTCCTCATCACTGGAGCAAACTTGGCAGTATACTGAGGGAACATGACTGCCAGTTTCTTGTCCTCCTTCTGTGGCACCCGCTTTCTCTAGGCTCACGTTGCTCCCTTCCTCAACCTGGGAACCAACATCGGAGCCTTCAAATTGCTGCACATCCTCCAGCAGTATGTGACCAACACTGTGGTCGAATAATTCTGGTGACTCCTACGTGCATGATGGTGGGGCTACGGAAGGAGCAACTGTGGACAAGGAGCCAGTGGATTAGGCCGCTTTGCAGCTGCGTTAGAAGGCAAACTACTCTGAGCCTGCGTGACGGAGGATGAGGACAGCTTCATTATCCACTCCACCATCTCTTCTGCATGTTTTGGCTCAATAACATGGCCAGCAGCAGAAACAAAGGAAAAGCGTGCCCCAAAGCCACCTGCAGAGGATGCACCATGTCCACGACCAGCACTGTCGACTGTAGACACAGAGGCTGCTTGCCCTTTTTTTGTAACACCACACTACACTGTATTATATACTGTACACCGCCTGAAGTGTATTAGAAGCTGTGCACCACCGAATGCAGCACTGTATATGTAGGCTACACTGAATAAACATTATATACAGTGTGTGTGTGTATATATATATATATATATATATATATATATTATACATTTTAATCTAAATAACCTGCCTGCTTAATCTAACTCAAGCTCTCGCTCTATGTCCACGCCAACAACACTACGCACGGCCGCTATGTAAGCAACCTTATATGGTGTGGGGCATGGACATAGTTCCCCTGAGCCACGATTGCCCAAGGGATCTTGGGTGAGTTTCCACACTTATTTTCCCAGGACTTGACCCCTGATCTCTTGTCTGCAGTCTCTGGCCATCTCTTGTTCTAAGGCTGCAGTCTCTGATCATCTCTTGTATCATGTCTGCAGTCTCTGATCATCTCTTGTCATGTCTGCAATCTCTGATCATCTCTTGTCATGTCTGCAGTCTCTGATCATCTCTTGTATTATAGCCACACTCACTGATCCACTCTTGTATCATGCCTGCAGTCTCTGATCTCTTGCATCATGCCAATTGTCTTACCACATCCTGTTGTATGTCTGCTGTATTTGATAATGAATATTCATTGAATTTTATGTGCAGCCCTTTGGTGGCTTTGGGGGCCACACTTGAGGCCCACTATATAAAGATAGTTGACCACCATATTTTTAACCCTGCATTACTCTGCCTAACAAAATGTTTTTGGAAATAGCAATCATTTAAAAATACTTTAGTTTTATGTTGATATAGCACACAAATTGTGCTTCCAGAGTAACAAACTGAAAACATATAGCTGGTCATTGTGCACCAGTTCATACTTTCTTACAAGTGTTATGCCGCGTACACACGGTCCTACTTTTCGTCTACAAAAGTCCAACAGACGCTGATGGACTAAAGCTGGCTGGTAATCCGATCGTGTGTGGGCTTCTCCGGACTTTCAACTGACTTTTTTAGCCTCAAATACGACGTACTTTAGATTTGAAACATGCTTCAAAACTTTTACTTCGTACCTACGACGGACCCCGAAATCCGCTCGTCTGTGTGCTAGTCCGACGGACAAAAAGCCACGCTAGGGCACCTATTGGCTACTGGCTATGAACTTCCTTATTTTAGTCCGGTGTACGTCATCACGTACGAATCCGACCGACTTTTGTGTGGTCGTGTGTAGGCAAGTCCGGTCGTTAGAAAGTAGGCCGCAAGTCCGCGGCAAGTCCACCGAAAGTCTGCCGGAAGTCTGTCCGACAGGCTGTCCGACTTTTGTAGACGAAAAGTACGACCGTGTGTACGCGGCATTAAAAACAGCAGCAATCCTTTACAGCAGTGGTTCTCAACTCCAGTCCTCAGGACCCACCAACAGGCCAGGTTTGCAAGATAGCTGAAATACATCACAGGTGATATCATTTGCTGCTCAGTGATTGCAGGATTCTAGTCTGCATCTCCCCATGGTAATACTTAAAATCTGGCCTGTTGGTGGGTCCCGAGGACTGGAGTTGAGAACCACTGCTTTACAGAATGAATGCAGATAGTAGAAAATCAAAAGGAATAAGTCCTGGTTAGTTATTACCCGAGACTCTGTTCTGACTAATGCTTCCTATGGATAAGTTGCTGGGCTGCCCATTTCTTTCTAGTCTGGGAAGTGTGAGAAAAAGTGGTATAGCTAAAATCAAGCGGGTAGTGTATGGTCAAGTCTCGGCAGCCCACCTCTGATGATAGCTAAAGTCGCAGAGACTTCTCGTACCTAAACCTACTTAATCCACCACAAGGGGGTGCCAAATAAACAAGATCAAGTGGAACAAATTCATTTTTAAAGTTGAACTGTACATTTGTATATACTGACCTAGAAGAACAGGAGTAGTTATACAGGATGTATACTATAAACCACCAACAGTTTGAGCAGCACAAAATAAAGAGAGGCCATATAGTTGCAATACAGTGCAAGGCAAAAGGGTTAGGGGGCTCTGCTTGTGAAATGTGTGAAAGATTGGGTTCTAAACAGGGAAAAGTAAGTGTTTTCTACTTGAGCAATATACAACCATGAGTGCAGCTTGACAATATTATTGCTGTATTTCTACAACCCAGATTGTATTTAGATATTCTGCCCTAAATCCACCTGGGGGTCATGTGATGGAAAAAACACTGCTGAAATGTTCTACTGGAGGCTGCATCATGATTGTTTTTTGTTCACGGATGATTTTTAATTGCACAGACCAGCAATTAAGACAAAACGAGTGATGGATTCATTTTTTCATAGTTACATAGTAGGTATGATTGAATAAAGCGAATAGTCCATCCAGTTCAACCTGTGTAGTCATTGTCGATAATCATTTCCCATATCCCCGTATGTTGTGTTCACTAAGATGCACGTTCAAGAGTCTTTTAAAAATATCAATAAAACCCACAGACACCACCAATTGTGGAAGAGAGTTCTACATCCTTATCGCCCTGACAGTAAAAAAAACCCTACACAGCTTAAGGTTAAACTGCTTCTCTTCCAGTTTCACTGTGTGGCCCATGTCCTCTCACGGCCCCTGAGACTGAATAGTTTTCTTCCTATGCTGGGATCACCATTGAGGTATTTGTATATTGCTATCATGTCTCCTCTCAAGCGTCACTTCTCCTGGGAGAAAAAATGTAGCGCTTGTAGTCGTTCCTCATAATTGAGGTCCTCCAGTCCCCTTATTAATTTTGTTGCCCATCGTTGGACTCTCTCCAGTTGCAGAACATCCCTTCTGAGGACTGGTGACCAGAACTGGATGGAATACTCTAGACGTGGCCTAACCAGAGTTTTATAAAATGGCAGGATTAAAGGAGTATATCCCCTTTTGTATGCATGCTAATATTCTGCCGGCTTTGCCAGCTGCAGCTTGACATTGCATGCTATTGCTCAGTCTGTCTTCTACTAGGACCCCCAGATCTTTCTCCATCTTTGATTCCCCCAGATTAGGCATTTATGGGGAATTTTATCAAATGCTTTTGCAAAATCCAGATATGCCACATCCACAGGCCTTCTCCTGTCTAGATGGCAGCTAATTTCCTCATAGAATATTCCTCTTGAACTATAGTAAGGCCTCTTTCACATGGACGATCCGTATGTCCGTTTTTCATCCTTCCGTTTTCGGATGAAAAACGGACATACATTCATCCCTATGGAGCGTCGGATGTCAGCGGTGACATGTCCGCTGACATCCGACCCGCTCCGATCCGAAAAGTGTAACGGAGGAAAAACCTACTTTTCCATCCGTTTTCGGATCGGATCGGGTGACGACGGACACTACGGTCCGTCATCATCCGATCCCCCCATAGGGGAGAGCGGCGCTCTGACAGGTCCGTTGCTGTACAGTGTGCAGCGATGCACCTGTCATCTTCCTGCTCACCGGGGATCGGCGGAGCGATCCCCTCTGAGCAAGCGGATGTTCACGGGGCGGATCATGACTGATCTGCCCCGTGTGAAAGAGCCCTTAGTCTTCTGATTCCTATCAACATCTCTTGCTCTCACCTCAGGCTCCCTAGCTGCGGGAATAGGACATGATTTTTTTATATTAGGCAAATTTTATGCATAGGAGCCGCACACCAAAGATCTCTTCCTTCTAATTGTCCTTTATTGAACCATTGATAATATAGCTAGTTCCATGTTGTCCTTTGGCAGGGGCATCATGGAAGTAGCTATATTATGGATGGTTCAATAAATAACACTTAGAAGGAAGAGATCTTTGGTGAGCACTGCAGGTTCCTATTCATCTATATCTTTCAACAGCTAGTGGAGCTTTTTGAGCCAGCACCCTAGACACCCAGAAATTCCATGAGACTCAGGTCTGGAGCGTCTCATTTTGTGCCTCTTTTGCAATAAAAACCTGCCTGCTCGATATTTTAAAGTGAAACTGAAGTTCCGCTGTAATAGTGACAGAGACCTAGCATTGCCACCCTCTTCCACCCACAGGAAGTGACTAAACAAGAACCTTCATGGCAGGATTACCAGGTATTTTTTAATTTAAAGCTGCAAATTCAGAAACATTGAGAAAACCTTTAAAAATGACATTAACACAGAACAGACAAGCAAACTGTATAAGAGATTTTAGTGACTGGGTTTACATATACTTTAAATTGCCTAAATCACAATACGCTGAGGGTATTGAAAGAAAATAAGATCATTACATAATATTTCCATTCTATCACTGATCATAAAATGGAAAATCCACATTGTCCTTGATCTTCATTTGTCACCCTGAAGGAAGAAGGACTTGTGACACAAAAAAAAGACTTGAAATAAACCATCTGCCCTTCTCTATCAATGTGAGTGAGGAGCATTTTCTGTTTGACTGTCCTCATATTCATAGGTCTGGAAATAATAGTGACTGAAATAGACTGCAACTGTGTAACTTGTCATTTCACATTTCATCCGTGTTATCGGTGTTCATGTTTTCAGTGGAGGTATCCACTTTTTAAACTTTAACTGTTTCCAGAGGGAAAAAAATCCATATTTTTACTTGGATTGCTCAGTGCGATCAAACTCGCAATTTTTTTTTATACTTCATGTACACAGGATTTATTAGTACATATAACTATATTCATTTTAGCAATTTCACATTACTTTTAAATAAGGCACCTTTAGAACACATTAACAAAACTGAGCAATTTTACAAAAAAAAAATTGAATGTTTCACAAGTTTAAATTTCTTTGCTTAAATAAATATGGTTTACTTCACAGACTCAACATAATTGACAAATGACATACTTTTCAACAGTATAGCACTATGTACACTACAGGATAGACAACGTGTTTCCATGCTTCTTCAGGACTGTGGTTAAATGAGCAGTATGCAAATGCATAAATGTAATGGTAATATATCTTAAAACACCAAATCTATATAGACCCAATCTATTTTGATTCCATTAGGACACATCCACAGGCTCACATTTCACATAACTTCCAAAAAAAGAAGTTAAATGGTAAAAAAACAGGGGAGGATAAACTAAGAGTGTGTAGAGGGTCTTCAACAGGTCCCGCAGGGGTCCTATCAACAGAGCACAGAGTTCAACAGTTGGCATGTCCACCAAAAGTGTCCCAAGGACACTTTTGGGACACCATTGGTTTTCTTCCCTTTTCCTTCCTTTACAGTACATAGGTAGGTAGAAAATTGGTTGGAGTTTAGTGTTTTAGGTAGGTTTTATTTTTTGACATTTTTTTGGCCATATATTTTAAGGTTTACTGCAGGGTAAATCCTGTATTGCTCCTCAAATGATATGGCCTATTCAGTGCTCTTAGCACTGTAAAGGTACCACTCGATGATTGCGCAGCTTGACCTCAGCTGACAAATTTCTAATGCTTGTTGTAAGTTAAATCCTGCATTGTGCCTCTAAGTTTGCAGCCTATTCCAGTGCTCTGGTGTTTTACTGTATAGTATACTTACCTCCTCTGTGCATTTGGTTTTGCACAGAGCAGCCAGATCCTCCTCTTCTCGAGTCCCTGTTTTCTGCTCCTAGCCCCTCCCTCCTTTGAGTGCCCCCTCAGCCAGCAGCTCGCTATGGGGGCACCCAAGCCCAGTCATAGCTCTGTGTGTCCGTTCAGACACTGAGCCCCAACCTAACTCTGCCCCCTCTCTCCCCTGATTGGCTAACTGACTTAGAGCAGTAGCGCCATTGGCTCCCGCGGCTGTCAGTCTTAGCCAATCAGGAGGAGTGTACTGGATGGCTGAGGGGATCGTGGACATCGCTGGAGAGAGTAGGGGCTCAGGTAGGTAATTGGGGGGTGATGGCGGGGGGCTGCTACACACACATCTGCCTATACAACTCCTTTACCCATTTCTACATACAGTATATTTTTAAATCAAATTAATACATATATCTAACAATATTATTACTATGCCAGCAGACAAGAAAATCATGACTTGCCTCTATTTCATGGGAATAAATATGAGGTTATAGTCTTATATTCTGACACTTTTAGATATATGCAGATATGATTCTCAGTAGTATATTATCCTAAACACATATAAACAAACATTCCATAGTTCAGTGGCGTCGGTAGGCGGGGGTGCGGTCTGCACCGGGGTGCCACCCACTAGAGGGGTCACACCATCCCGAGGGTAATGAAAGCCCTGGCTCCCTTTTGGGAGTTTTTTTTTCTGCAGCCGGGACACATCTCCAGTGCCACGGCCATGCCTGTCATGTGTTCTCCTACTCTGTCTCCCACTCCTGCCCAAACCTGTTTACAGATCTTTAACAGGGTGATAAATGATGCAGGATGTCTGTTTGAAAACTCATGTGAGTGTCCTAAGGTTAACATTTTTTTTCCTTTGGGGCTTATTCAATCTTAAACCTCCTTATGAAATTCATGAGATATGTCTATTTCTTCATCATAGTAATGACAGTTCGAAAGTACTTTAAGGACCTTTTCATTGTTAGGTGGCTACACTTTGCTTAAAGTATACCTGTGACTGTAGCAAACGTGAACAAAATTGGAGTGCCCTGATGCAGTTTCAATCAGGTTGGCTTTTATATAATTTTTCATCTTAGGTCCTCATTTATTATGAGTAGCTAAATCTGTTGGTAGAAAAATTGCATAATCGACCTGAGACTGAGTGACTGCTGCGGACACACACGGCTGCAGCATTCTCTCGTGAGACCTTCACCCTCCTCCATCCTCCATTTTTTGGACAGCACCCCACCAGGAGTTTACAAGTCAAAAGATCTCCCCTCCACCCAGCCAGTGACAGGTTCACGCCACCCCATAACCATTTATCTACTAACTTAAAGGAGAACCTACACACCATCTACTATCACATAGAAAGCTTGAACGTGGACTGGTATGGAACACAGAAAATCGCATCTTCCATTTCAGGCCGCTTTTTCCAACTAGCCATCAAGATGATGTACATACTTTGGCCTACTGGCATATAGAGACTGCACCCTGGTTCTCAAATAGGCTCTGATGAAGAGGTCATCCTCGAAACGCGTTAGCCAACTCTAAATGCCTGCCTCAACATGGGCTCATGTTATTCTTAACCCATTTTTAATTTTTCATGTCTTCTATATTTTGTCACCTGTTTGCATGATACGTAGTATTGGTATTATTCAACTGCTTTTATTTACTCTTTATTTCCTCCGAAATAAATTTTATATGTTTTGATGTAAGCTTGATCACGCGCCTTTCATCCACCACTCTCCACTTACTGTTATATTGGAGCACTGATGATTTTGTGTGAACATTTGCTTAATCCTCTAAAAAAAACTTTGGTCCATACTAGAATGTGGGGGTAGGGGGTATGGACACTCTGCTTTGCCCCTACCATTCAGCTTTTGATGCCTCAGCAGCCAACTTCAAGGCCTGAGTATCGTTGCAACTTCTAAAAACCTGAACCATACCCTGAAGAAATGGCAATGAGTGACTGTTGAAAAAATACAAGCAGGCATCTGATGGAGCCAGCTAACATCCTGCGATAAGAAATTTTCTTTAATACAGAGTAACGTAGGAGATTAAATATGGGGTTAAAGAGGAAGTAAACCCTGGTGGGTATTTCTCCCTTTCGTCTTCTCTGCAAAGTAAAGGCATAATGTGACTCCTACCTGCAAATGAAGCCTGCGTTGTCCCTGCTACAGGCCGCATCCATCTTCGCCCATCTTCCTTCAGGGGCCGCGGACTCCGGCTCTGTGACTGGCCGGAGCCGCGTGACGTCATTCCCGCCGGTCACGGCACATTTGCCTGAAGAAACCACACAGGCAGCCGTTCCTTCAGCACGCATACCCCGATTACATCATCCGCGCAGTAAACAGTCAATATCTCCTGAACGGCGCACGTTTAGGAGATATTTACAGTACCTATAGGTAAGCCTTATTCTAGGCTTACCTATAGGTACAACATCCCCATGTTGGGTTTACAACTTCTTTAAGTGTTCAGATTAGGTCAACTATTAATAGTCAGTTTTCAGCTTTAGGTCAGATGTTAATTTTAAGGCAAAATTGTGCCCACGCCCATCAAACGATCATAAAGATGATCCCTATTTCTTGTTACTGGTAACATATGGTGCCAATGATGCTTTGTTTTTGTTAGTTTTTTTTTATTCCAAGAAGCCTTAGCATTTGTTAAGAATGTGGTATAGAGCTTGTGTGAAGAAATTGTGATTCCTAACTAGACAGGATGAGAAGCAGAGATAACTCTTGACTGCTGTAGAAGAGGCGGAATTAGACGGCAGGACATGAGCCCTGATAGATGTTGGCGTTGATTAGGTTAGAGGCAAATGTTCAACAGATGGGACTTGGTAAAAGGATGTGACACCAGTTTCTTTAGCGATTTCACCCACAGCTACAGCTGATTGCTAGACTCTCTGCTACGGAAAGCTGCAAAGATTTTTATCATCATTTTTTTTTAAAGCTACAGGGAATAAAATTCCTTTTTAGTTAAAATAGGAGCTGCAAGGATTAGCCTAAGGCCATGAACTAGTTGTACTGTGGAATAAATCTGTTAATTGTAGCGAGGGGGTCGATCTCAGTTGAGCAGTTACACTTTTTCATAGCCTGTGGCTCCAAAACATTTTACTACTTCTTTTACAGTTTTATATTTGTAACTACTAATGAAATGCTCTAACTGCACAGCCAGAAGTAAGTAAAGTTTAGGGAACTCTGAGACAAATCAGTCAACTTAATGGGTTACTTTAAATTGTTTATAGGAAAAAATGCAAATGAATTTTGTTCTAAACTACATAACCCGTACACACGAGCGGATTTTCAGTCTGAAAAAAACTTGGATGGTTTTTCCGACAGAATTCCGCTTAAACTTGTCTTGCATACACATGGTCTCACAAGAGTTCTCTGAACTTTCGACCATCAAGAACGCGGTGATGTACAACACTACGACAAATTTTGCACGTCAGAATTTGTACAGATGATCGCATTTTTGGATAGGAACTTTTCCCGACTGAAAAATAGAGAACATGCTCGCAATCTTTTGCTGGCTGGAATTCCGCCAGCAAAAGACCGATGGAGCATACACACGGTCGCATTTTCCGACAAAAGCTCTCATCAGAGTTTTGCTGGTGGAATTTCCGATTGTGTGTACGCGGCATTAGGTTTCAAGAGCAAGAGAGAAATTATATGGTTGGCTGATGTAGGCAACTGAGACTTTCCTTTTGGGAACAATCATCATCCAGGTTGTTAAAGAAATAACATGGCTCATCACATCAGCCTTTCTCAAGGAACCCTTAAATTTCATATCTCAGGGAACCCCTGCTAAAAACTATTAGATCTACTGCTTGAAGCACGGTAATTGCGGTAATTAAGTTATAGATATAGGATGCTTTAAAAAAAATGTGAAAGCTGCCAGTGGGTAGGTTGACCCTTTACATTGGAGGCCAGTAGGAAGTATGCTGCTTACATTGGTGGTCAGTGAGAAAAATGCTCCTTACATTAGTGGTCAATTGGAACAACGCTTCCTTCATTGCAAGGGTAGCACCCTCTAGTGTGCTAGAATAGGAGTGTACATAGTTTTAGACAATATCCTATGATGAAACATGTAAGGTGGAGCTTGATACGCACTCACATGACTTCCGGTTTGCGAAGCTCCCGGTGAGTGAGACAGCCTGAGAGGACTGAAGAGTGGCAGTCTGTGATGGTTGTAGAGTCAGTCTGGGAGGACTGTGGACGATTAGCCAGAAGGGCTAGTGAAAGGAGCAGCTGCAGCCAGGTGGGCTGGCAGTGCCTGAAGAGGTGGCGCTGGGATCAGTAGCCACAGGAGGATAGCTGGACACTGGGACTTTTCTACATACCAAAGGGGCCCACTGTCCCTGCCTGTAATGGGCCTTTGCTTTATATGACTGAGCCTTTTTTGTCAGATCATCCAACAGTGTGCCAGCTGGGTCTGTGATTTTGTGCTGGAGGAAGCTGAGTGTGTAAATAGACTGTATAAAGGAAAGTTGCCCCTGAAGAGTTTTGCTAAAGTCAAGTGGGCATCCCATAATACCCCTAACCCCATCCAAGTTTATTAACCCCTAAATAAAACAAAAAAAAAAATCAAAATGGATATTCGGTGTGCCTGGCTGTGCAGGAGGGATCCCGTTTTTTTTACCAGCGGCTCCTACTGGAGTAGTGATACACTAGTTAGTGGGAAGAATGCTCCTTACACTGGTGATCAGTGGGAAGAATACTCTTTACATTGCTGGTCAGTGGGAAGAATGCTCCTTACGTTGGTGATTAATTAGAAAGAATGCTCCTTACATTGGTGATCAATTAGAAGAATGCTCTATACACTGGCGATCAGTGGCAAGAATGCTCCTTTACTTTGGTGGTAAATGAGAAGGATTTTATTTACTTTATTGGTCAGTGTGAAGAATACTTCCTTAAAAATAAAATAATAATTGTTGTCAGTGGTAACTTAGTTGAAAAATGTAAGAAAAGGGCCAACTGGCCCATGCTTTTAGCTAGGTCAAGTGACACTGGGGCCAGAACTATGCAGGCAACGTCAGTGGATAAAGCAGTATGTTACTGCTAGTTCCTTACTCAAGTAACCCCTAGCAAGCTCTTGAGGATCCCTAGGGTTCCACAGAACTCTGATAGAGAAAAGCTGCCAGGGGTTTAAAGTAAATGGTTCTTCATTTTCAATTTTAGACTGGCCATTTGAGCTGTGACCAGGGAGAGCAAAGAGGGCATATGTTATGTAAATTAAGGCAGCAGTGTATAAATCCTTTAATTGTCCAGCATTACGGCCCTGTTGACTTTGAGGTATCATTTATGAATGATCTGCCTGACAGTTGTGTACCTTGCAGTGTAGAACTGTAGCCCTGTTGATAGGTACTGGAAAAGCTTCAGTCGTCTTTTGAACCCTTTGCCAGGGAGTTCTTGCATGTGTAACACATGGTCATTATTGTTGTTTTCTGCATTAAAATTTGTACTGTCAAACCAGGGCCTGTGGGTCATTCAAGGGAGGAACAAGCATCAGTTACATTTGTCAGAATTGGAACTGGTGGGTGCAGTTTGCTAAGCTGTCTGATAACCCGGTTTAGGTTTGCACAGCTATATTTAATAAAAATGCCAATTTCTTGCTACTGTTCCAAGGCTGGGCTGATTTTCCCCTCAGGCACATATAGGCACTGAGCCTAGGGCCCATAAAGGTTTGGAGCCAACAGATTAGGGAAGAAAACGTGACCCAGTATCAGTTTGCTATGGGGTCTGTATTGTGCAAGATGTGATGAAAAATCTGCAGCCTTCTCTAGTGCAGGCTCTTCCAAAATGGGCATCTATGGAGTCCACAATTGCAGCTACAGTACTTTATGTACAAGATGTGTCTGAAATCATTATCCCCAGCAGTGATGCAATGGCATCCTAAGGAATTGTGTCCTGTTTGAGACTGCCCACAAATGCAGACCCTTGATATCCAAATCATTTATAGGTGACATCTGCCACCCACCAGCTGGCCACTGAAAAGGAGCAAATTTAAAGTCTGCCGCCCACTGGTTTAATCAGTACGTGTGAGCTGTCAGCTATTTTCAGTCTGTAGTAGCTGAGGCTAAGTGCGGCAAAAGCAGATGGCTGAACCTTGCTGTCAATGTGAACTTATCCAGATATTATATGGATAAATTTGAATATTGAAAAGTTTGAACAAATATTTGGCAATTAAAGCTGGTACTAAATTGTAGCAATTGTCTCCAGCAACCATCCAGGTTTAATCTCTCAACAGTAGCCAAAAAATGTAATCTGGTTATTTTTGGCAATTGGTACAGTTTTGCCCCAGCCTTAATAAAGCTACAGTCCCGTCAGATGTATGCACATTTTGGGTTTCTTATAAAAGTGTTCTGAAGGATGCAATCTACGTGACTTAAATAAAAGGACCAGAACAGCAAACCAAAGGTGCAGCAGTTGCAAATTTTTCAAATGCACAGAAAAGGAATGGAATGATGCAAACAAGTTCAATTGAGTAATACTGACCACACTGAAGACACTATATGATGAGCAATGATTATCCTTGCTTCACAGCATGGTCTGTCAGTAACCTTGAAATGGAGCCTTTGAAATTGTCTGAACACCTGTCCTGCATGATTATTCCAGGTCAGTGAATCACTAGGTAGTGAGTCTAGGATAAGCATGACAACCCTTATAACTAGCATCTTTTAAAACAAGTCCGCTCCCATATTGCTATTCTGACAGGTGCCTGTTATCATCAAAATAACAAAGGCAAATTTGTAAAAGGAAGCTATAGGGGAATGTATTTTTCATAATGTAGAAAAATTGTGGCCTGGAGCACCATCCATAATCATATGCCTCCATCTCTAAATTCCCTGCACCCTATTATAAATTAATAATCCTAACAGGGATGCCCATTATGAAAAATATACATACAAGTTTGCATTACCCTGGGACTTTAAATGAAGCACATGACATCAAAGTAGTACAAATCAATACACATGATTACTAATGTATTAGTCCAATAATAAACAGATCTACAAAATACATATATAATGCTGAAGAGCTGATGAGTAGCAGAAATATCATTTCCACATGGATAGATTGCAATAAATTAATTCTTAGTATAAATAAATTGAAGTGTCGCATCCAAATATATAACGCATGTTTGTAACAGGGCTGCATCTAAGAACGCATTTCGAGGAACAACGTCCACTTCTTCAGGAGTAAATGCAGGGTGCGTGGAAACCAGCTCAAAATTGGACATGCTGGTGATGAGGATAGGAGGCTCGTGGGGACGTCTATCCCAGGAACTGTGGCAGTATAACCTGTGGGGACCAAAGGCACTGATAGAGGGCAGGCGGACTTCAAGAAATGTACAGAGGAGTTACTGTGGTCACACTCTGAATTACAGCCCCAGGGTATAGGACTATGAGAAATCTCTTGGATTGCTGTGGGTATTATTACACTATATTAAATTATAGGTTTCTTGAAGTCTATCTGCCCTCTATCAGTGCCTTTGGTCCCCACTAGGGATGAGCCGAACACCCCCCCTGTTCGGTTCGCACCAGAACATGCAAACAGGAAAAAAGTTCGTTCGAACACGCGAACACCGTTAAAGTCTATGGGACACGAACATGAATAATCAAAAGTGCTAATTTTAAAGGCTTATATGCAAGTTATTGTCATAAAAAGTGTTTGGGGACCTGGGTCCTGCCCCAGGGGACATGGATCAATGCAAAAAAAAGTTTTAAAAACGGCCGTTTTTTCAGGAGCAGTGATTTTAATAATGCTTAAAGTCAAACAATAAAAGTGTAATATCCCTTTAAATTTCGTAGCTGGGGGGTGTCTATAGTATGCCTGTAAAGGGGCGCATGTTTCCTGTGTTTAGAACAGTCTGACAGCAAAATGACATTTTGAAGGAAAAAACACATTTAAAACTACCCGCGGCTATTGCATTGCCGACAATACACATAGAAGTTCATTGATAAAAACGGCATGGGAATTCCCCACAGGGCAACCCTGAACCAAAATTAAAAAAAACAAATGACGTGGGGGTCCCCCTAAATTCCATACTAGGCCCTTCAGGTCTGGTATGGATATTAAGGGGAACACCGGCCAAAATTTAAAAAAAAAATGACGTGGGGTTCCCCCTAAATTCCATACCAGACCCTTCAGGTCTGGTATGGATTTTAAGGGGAACCCCGCGCCCCAAAAAAAAACGGCGTGGGGTCCCCCCAAAAATCCATACCAGACCCTTATCCGAGCACGCAACCTGGCAGGCCGCAGGAAAAGAGGGGGGGACGATAGTGCGCCCCCCCCTCCTGAACCGTACCAGGCCACATGCCCTCAACATTGGGAGGGTGCTTTGGGGTAGCCCCCCAAAACACCTTGTCCCCATGTTGATGAGGACAAGGGCCTCATCCCCACAACCCTGGCCAGTGGTTGTGGGGGTCTGCGGGCGGGGGGGCTTATCGGAATCTGGAAGCCCTCTTTAACAAGGGGACCCCCAGATCCCGGCCCCCCCCCCTGTGTGAAATGGTAAGGGGGTATTTACCCCTACCATTTCACTAAAAAACTGTCAAAAATGACAAGAGACAGTTTTTGACAATTCCTTTATTTAAATGCTTCTTCTATCTTCCTTCATCTTCTTCTGGCTCTTCTGGTTCTTCCTCCGGCGTTCTCGTCCAGCATCTCCTCTGCGGCGTCTTCTATCTTCTTCTCCTCGGGCCGCTCCGCACCCATTGCATGGGGGGGAGGCTCCCGCTCTTCTCTTCATCTTCTTCTTCATCTCTTCTTCCTTCTTCTCTTCTTCATTTTCTTCTCCGGCTCGCTCCGCATCCATGCTGTGGCATGGAGGGAGGCTCCCGCTGTGTGACGGCGTCTCTTCGTCTGACGGTTCTTAAATAACAGGGGGTGGGGCCACCCGGTGACCCCGCCCCCTCTGACGCACAAGACTTGACGGGACTTCCCTGTGGCATTCCCCGTGACGTCACAGGGAAGTCCCGTCAAGTCACTGTGCGTCAGAGGGGGCGGGGTCACCGGGTGGCCCCGCCCCCTGTTATTTAAGAACCGTCAGACGAAGAGACTCTGTCACACAGCGGGAGCCTCCCTCCATGCCACAGCATGGATGCGGAGCGGCCCGGAGAAGAAAATGAAGAAGAGAAGAAGGAAGAAGGTATAAGAGATGAAGAAGAAGATGAAGAGAAGAGCGGGAGCCTCCCCCCCATGCCATGGGTGCGGAGCGGCCCGAGGAGAAGAAGATAGAAGACGCCGCAGAGGAGATGCTGGATGAGAACGCCGGAGGAAGAACCAGAAGAGCCAGAAGAACCAGAAGAAGATGAAGGAAGATAGAAGAAGCATTTAAATAAAGGAATTGTCAAAAACTGTCTCTTGTCATTTTTAACATTTTTGACAGTTTTTTAGTGAAATGGTAGGGGTAAGTACCCCCTTACCATTTCACACAGGGGGGGGGATCTGGGGGTCCCCTTGTTAAAGGGGGCTTCCAGATTCCGATAAGCCCCCCGCCCGCAGACCCCCACAACCACCGGCCAGGGTTGTGGGGATGAGGCCCTTGTCCTCATCAACATGGGGACAAGGTGTTTTGGGGGGCTACCCCAAAGCACCCTCCCAATGTTGAGGGCATGTGGCCTGGTACGGTTCAGGAGGGGGGGGGCCCGCACTATCGTCCCCCCTCTTTTCCTGCGGCCTGCCAGGTTGCGTGCTTGGATAAGGGTCTGGTGTGGATTTTTGGGGGGACCCCAAGTCATTTTTTTTTTTTTGGCGCGGGGTTCCCCTTAATATCCATACCAGACCTGAAGAGCCTGGTATGGAATTTAGGGGGACCCCCACGTCATTTGTTTTTTTTAATTTTGGTTCGGGGTTGCCCTGTGGGGAATTCCCATGCCGTTTTTATCAATGAACTTCTATGTGTATTGTCGGCAATGCAATAGCCGCGGGTAGTTTTAAATGTGTTTTTTCCTTCAAAATGTCATTTTGCTGTCAGACTGTTCTAAACACAGGAAACATGCGCCCCTTTACAGGCATACTATAGACACCCCCCAGCTACGAAATTTAAAGGGATATTACACTTTTATTGTTTGACTTTAAGCATTATTAAAATCACTGCTCCTGAAAAAACGGCTGTTTTTAAAACTTTTTTTTGCATTGATCCATGTCCCCTGGGGCAGGACCTGGGTCCCCAAACACTTTTTATGACAATAACTTGCATATAAGCCTTTAAAATTAGCACTTTTGATTTCTCCCATAGACTTTTAAAGGGTGTTCCGCGGCATTCGAATTTGCCGCGAACACCCCAAATTGTTCGCTGTTCGGCGAACTTGCGAACAGCCAATGTTCGAGTCGAACATGAGTTCGACTCGAACTCGAAGCTCATCCCTAGTCCCCACGGGTTACACTGACACAGTTCCTGGGATAGACGTCCCCAGGAGCCTCCTATCCTCAGCGCCACCACGTCCAATTTTTAGCTGTTTTACACGCACCCTGCATTTACTCCTGAAGAGGTGGACGTTGGTCCACGAAACGCGTTGTTATTGGACGCAGCTTTGTTACAATCATGCGTTATACACTTGGGTGTGACATTTCAATTTATTTATACTATGAATTAATTTATTGTAATCTATCCATGTGGATATTGTATTTCTGCTACTCATTAGCTCTTCAGCATTATATTTAGCTACTATCAGATCTGTTTCTAACTGGACTAATACAATTTGTAATCATGTGTATTGATGTTTACCACTTTGTCATGTGCTTTATTTAAAATGGCTTGATTGGATTGGGATCTGGAGAACTTTGGAGGTGAAGTCAATACCTCAAACACGTTGTGTTCTTCAAGCCATTCTTGACACATGTATCCCATTGAAAGAGGCCACTGCCATCAGGGGGTACCATGACAATGAAGAGGTGTGTTTGGTCAGCAACAATGTTTAGGTAGGTGGTCCATGTCAAGTACCATCCACATGAATGGCAGGACCCAAGGTTTCCCAGCAGAACATCGCCCAAAGCATCATACTGCCTCCACTCACTTGCCTCCTTCAGTGCATCCTGGTCTCTTTCCTAGGTAAGTCATGCACACACACCTGGCTATCCACACCATGTAAAAGAAAACATGATGCATTAGACCAAGCCACCTTCTTCCATTGCTCCGTGGTCCAGTTCTGATGCTAGCACACCCATTGCACCCTGACTGGTCTGCGGCTTCACAGCCCCATACACAACAGTCTCAAACGCTCATTTTTTTCTACTTTCAAGACATCAACATTAGGGACAACCTGTTTACCTACTGCCTAATATATCCCACTCACTTTCAGATGCCATTGTATCACGATAATCAATTTTATTCACTTTACCTGCTAGTGATCTTAATATTATAGCTGATCGGTGTACACCTTTTAAGCTGTTAAAAGTTCTTAAATCAGAACAAAACCTAAAAGGTGGTGCTTGCAATCCAATCTATGTCCTCACAAGAGGTAGCCAAATCTGCTGCTGAACAGCAGTGGCAACTGGTGGAAAATATTTTTGGGGGTGGCAAACCGCATGCCACCCCCCGGTCAGTTGGTAGCACTTACCCCATCACTGGCGGCTTCCCCCCTGCTCGGCAGCAACGGCCCCCTATTCTCCTGCTCTCCATCACCAGCAGCTTCCCGTTCTCCTGCTCTCCACGGCGGCGGCTTCCCTTTTCTCCCTCCTCCTCTGCAACATTCGGTAGTCTTCTCTTTTTGGCCAATTGGAAAACGGGTCTCACACCCTCTTCTGATTGGCTGGATTGAGGATCAGTGTTTCAACAGCAATTTATCATTCACTGTTGTAACACACCTGGGTGGGCTCCGGTCGCATGCTCTGCAACCCGAGCCCACCCTATTTTCAAGCCTATTAGAGCCTCTGGCTTAAATCAAGTGCTTTAAAAAAAATCCCCTGCCGCTGTAATTCATGCACCCGATGCCTCGAAAGGGGCCGGATGCATAAATAGGGGGTGGCCGCGCTGTCCATGGATATCCATTACCATATAGGCGGGTGGCCTGGAGAGAGGGGGCGGCGCTCGGGCGCCCCTAATGGACTGGCCGCCACTGCTGAACAGGCGAACCACAACTGAATAGTGGAGCTTAAATGAAAATGTGATACTGTGTGTCAACAATATATACAAGTTAAATGGAGATGAAAAAAATGTGTATTGTTGATGTTTAAATCACCAAATAAACGATGTAAAGTCCACCATGTGAATGTTGATGGGCATTGATTAATAATGAAACAGCATATCTAGAGTGTCTTAAGGATAAACATATTTGAAGAAAGTCGATCAAAAATTGAGGGAAATCTTGTGAGGACACCACCATTATTTATGTGAAGGCTTACCAGAAGAGGTGGACTTAAAGGAGTATACACCTCTTAAGTCAAACAGGCTTGTAGTGATAAACACTATATGCAGTGAGAAACCATCAGCGATCTGGATGTCACGACCACAATGGAGATTTAAAGCGGGGGTTCACCCACACCGCCAAAAAAAAAAAATATTAAAAGCCAGCAGCTACAAATACTGCAGCTGCTGACTTTTAATACATGGCCACTTGCCTGTCCCAGGGTCCAGCGATGTCAGCAGGGGACGCCGAGAACCCGCTCGGTTCTCGGCAGCTGCTGCCGCCATCCTAGGTGAGGGAATCAGGAAGTGAAGCGTTGCGTCCCGGTTCCCTACTGCGCATGCGCGTCCCTAGTGGTCCCCGCTCTCTCCTGGGAGCTGTGTGTTCACAGCAGACAGCGCGGTCGGGACGGGAAGAGGCATAGACTCCCATGGGAGTCTATGCCGGAAGTGGGTGCAAATACCTGTCTTAGACAGGTATCTGCACCCCCCTCCCCCCTGAAAGGTGCCAAATGTGACACCGGAGGGGGGGAGGGTTCCGAAAAGCGGAAGTTCCATTTTTGTGTGGAACTCCGCTTTAATAACGGCACAGGTCAGCAGTTTATTTTCATGGACAGGCAGGTAGGCTCGAATGTAGAGAATAACAACCAAAAGATTTTCTCATGCCCACACGCTGAAACCAAAAATTGAAACAAAGATCCACAATGTGTGATACCGTTTTTTTAAAAAGAATGTTTATTTAAAACGAAAGTAAAATCAAACACTCACATTTTCTGAGGTTTATTCAAAGGTATGTAGCAGACTTAAAAAAAGGCGCAGTAGTGATGGCAGCATTCCACCCGACATGTTTTGAGACAAGCAAAGTGTCAAGTATTTCAATCTGCCCTTGTATGTGTAGCTTTAGAAGAGTTATGATTCAAGTGCCAGACCAAAATATGGGGGACTAATTACGGTATTAAACTTTAGTCTTATTCCGTGTGGAGCTGCTCCTGCAAACATCACAAAATCTGAGATTTCACACTGTTTACAGCCGTGGCCAAAAGTTTAGAGAATGACACAAATAATAATTTTCACAAAGTCTGCTGCCTCAGTTTTTATGATGGCAGTTTGCATATACTCCAGAATGTTATGAAGAGTGATCAGATGAATTGCAATTCATTTAAAAGTCCCTCTTTGCCATAAAAAATTAACTTCATCCCATAAGTATGCTTCAGGGCACCCTAGAAAGTCCAGCAAGCACTAGGACTGTCTCCTACAGTTGATTCAGCTGCGGGATCAGGGCACCACCATTGCCGAGCTTGCTCAGGAATGGCAGCAGGCAGGTGTGAGTGTATATAGGCACATGCAGTGAGATGAAGACTTTTGGAGAATGGCCTGCTATCAAGAAAGGCAGCAAAGAATCCAATTCATCCCTAGGAAAAACATCTGAAACAGACTGATATCCTGCAAATACAGGGATTGGACTGCTGAGGACTGGGGTAAAGTTATTTTTTTCTGATAATTTAAAGTAATCTACCTAAGAAGACCCATGTGTTGCCAACATCCCAAATGTAACAATATTATAAAGAAGTACCCCCCAAGGAATACTAGAGACTAAGGGCAACTGATCAATGATTGATAAAAAAAGTTTGTAATTTATTATTTAAAAAAATATCGATGCACATCACACCAAGAATTATATTGCATATACAGCATAGACAAATTCACATAGTAGACATGAATTTAAAAAAGGCAGATCCTTAAATACTGATCCCAACATGTTTCTGGACCTCTGTAGAGTCCTTTTTCAGGGGTATGTTGTATAAGGTAACACTGCTGTATTGGTATTCTACAATGAGACAAAATTACACATAAGATTCATGTTCACAGTAAACAGGGATGAGCATCGTTGAGGCCGAGTAAAGACATACATACCAGTCACATGGAAAAAGAATAATAAAAGCAAGAAGAAAATTATAACTGCCAATTATGCATAAAGTGTGGAATCACATGCTGTTGGTGCAGGGATACTGCAGGGGTGATGCCGTATAGGTCCTCCAGCGGAGGCAAGATAGACGTTAGTGACAAATGAAGACAAAAAAGTCCCCTATTGATACCACTGGGCTAAGGACCCACAGGGTGTTGCTATGCAGAAATGGCAGCCCTTGAACAGGGAGCAAAGACCTTAAAAAATAGATACATTCGACAGGTTAAATGTCTGACGGGTATAAAGAAATCTGATATATTGATATTTTTTAGACAAAGCAGTTAGATTTGAATATTGTAATAATAAGCATGGTACAGAGGGGGTAACATAGATATCTATAATTTGAGGTGGGTACATATCGCACTAAAAGTATGGTAAGTGTTAGGGGAATGGTGACCCATCTTAAATTGATCTGATAAAAAAAAGGGGATATAAGGGATATAAAGAGGATAAAGATAAGAAACCAAGGAATGACTGGCAGCTGTATTACCCGCATCAAGGGATTATAAGACCACCACGAATAGCCATGAAAAATAGAGTCTGAGATCTATTAATGAAAAAACAAATTAGCATTTAAGTACAAAACAATAATGATAACCAGAGAAAGGGAGAACACCGAAAAAGAATATAGCATCAGGTTATACAGAATATGCAAAAAATGCACAATTTATATGCGATACAAGCTAGCTATAGACTCATATATTAAACCCAGTGTTGGCACATGTACGTCATACACCCATTCAGTTAGAGGTCCTTTTCACATACTCCCGAGTCAAAGCCTTTCAAAAAGGGCCTATAACTCAATTGAGTATTGACACTAGGATAAGATAATTTGTTATTTCTGTAGAGTGTTGATATTCATTATCCTGAATCTCGAATCATGTCGAATTCATTTGTTATATCCGCTATAATTTGTTTCGTATTTGTTGAAATTCGATATTTATGTATGTATATATATATATATTCGTGATAGTGATTTGTAGTATGGAAAGTCGTTTATTGAATCTATTAACACACAATATGACAATATCTCTTCTCCTCTGCTCGAAAACAATACAACACCCTTCTCACTCAGTTCTCAGGAATGCACTTTGCCAGTAATCCAACCTCCAGCACAAAATTAATCAGCTGATTGGACTGTAAGATTTACTTTGACCTTTTGTTTCATTAGATCTTTATCGAATTACTGAATCATGTTGAATTCATTCGTTATATCCGCTATAATTTCTTCCGTATTAGTTGAAATTCATTATTTTTTTATTCGGACATTCGGATGCATCTGAATGTCCAAAAGATGCAAAATTAAGCCGAATTTCGATTCGTTACGAAACGAATTGCACATGTCTAGTTGGGATCAGTATTTAAGGATCTGCCTTTTTTAATTCATGTCTAATATGTGAATTTGTCTATGCTGTATATGCATTATAATTCTTGGTGTGATGTGCACCGATATTTTTATAAATAATGAATTACAAACGTTTTTTACCAATCATTGATCAGTTGCCCTTAAAGTCTCTAGTATTCCTTGAGGGGTACTTTCTTTATAATATTTTTTTCTGATGAATCCCTTTTCCAATTGTTTGGTGCATCCGGAAGAAACCTTATCCGGAGAAGAAAAGATGAGTGCTACCATCAGTCCTGTGTCATGGCAACAGTAAAACATCCTGAGACCATTCATGTGTGGGGTTGCTTCTCAGCCAAGGTAGTGGGCTCACTCATAATTTTGCCTAAGAACACATCCATGAATAAAGAATGGTACAAAAACATCCTCCGAGAGCAACTTCTGCCAACCATCCAAGAACAGTTTGGTGATGAACAATGCCTTTTCCAGCATGATGGAGCACCTTGCTATAAGGCAAAAGTGATAACTAAGTGGCTTGGGGAACAAAACTTCGAAATTTTGGGTCCATGACCAGGAAACTCCCTAGATCTTAATGTCATTGAGAACTTGGGGTCAATCCTCAAGAGGCGGGTGAATAAAAAAATCCCACATATTCTGACAAACTCCAAGCATTAATTATGCAAGAATGGGCTGCCATCAATCAGAATGTGGCCCAGAAGTTGATTTGATTGACAACATGCCAGGGCGAATTGCAGAGGTCTTGAAAAAGGATCAACACTGCAAATATTGACTGTTTGCATAAACTTAATGTAATTCTCAATAAATACCTTTGACACTTAGGAAATTCTTGTAATTATACTTAAGTATAACATAGTAACATCGGACAAAAATATCTAAAAACACTGAAGCAGAAGACTTTGTGAAAATGAATATTTGTGTCATTCTCAAAACTTTTGGCCACGACTGTACATTATAGCTCAGTTACAGTAGGTGCCCTTCACTGGAGTGTGCATGGATTTTATACTGAGTCCCACTTTAGAGCCCCTTAGCAGACCTGTCTGCTGAATTATAACATCTTGTTTTGCTGCTTCAGCACAAGGACCTGGTATGTCATTATTTATCCTCAACATAAAGCTAAAATGGGTATCCAGATGTGCAAAAAGCAGGAAACTGCGGATGATACAAGAAATTGTGCTGTCAGGGGAGTCATTGTGCTCGCCTAAAATTTAACTTTAGGAATCTCTAAGGTTACCATGCTGTTACATTTATCACCAGTCCCTTATTGTGGGAATGATACAGATTAGATGATTACTGCTCTAGAAAAAACACTACAGCGTGATATATTACTCAGATATTTATGTTTTACAGTAATTGTAGAACAAAGGACAGCCTTTGGAATTTTTTTTTTTTTGTTTTTCAGTCTCTTCTTCTTTAATCCAGTAGATAAGAGTCGCCGAAATTATAGAAGGCTAAGAAAATTACCTTGTCCCCTGAACACAAGAAAGGATCATTACTGTCAACCAAAGCACCGGCTTTATATAATAGTGAGACTGTTGTCAACTCTGCCCACCACATTGTTCCTTCGAGATTTGGAAACCCCTTTATAAGGGATAAAGCATGGCTTGCGTCCTACTGTCTGGATAGCTTTAACTGCTACATGGTAACCCAAAAGGTCAAGGGGATTTATTATGATGGCATCTGTAGCCCTAGTAAAGGCTAGCATTGACTTCTGGATGTATTGCATGCTTGAAGGGGTGTAAATGTTTTATGCATATTAAATATGTTTAGAATGAATTAGTATATGATACTCCAGTATGAGGGTGTGGGTATGTGAGCACATTTAAGCCTGGCTGGGGTGTACAGCATTGACCTGAAGACTTGTAGACAGTATTAATAACCAGAAACGAAGAAAAGTATTGGACTTTTCAGATGCTAACAACCTCAGGAATAAAACGCAACCAGCTAAAATATTAAAACTTCGCGAAAAAATTTACAAACCACAGATTGATGCATGGAAACACGTGCTCCGATCATCATGGAGAAGCATTTTCGAAATCCCACCCACCATATAAACATCCCAGCAGTGGCGCCGCCGCCCCCTTAATACATGCGCCCGGCCCTTAATCTACATCCAGGGCGCCGGATGCATGGATTACAATGGGTGTTTTTTTTTTTTAAGCACGTGATTAGAGCCTGAGTCTCTTAATGGCTTAAAAAAAAGTAGGCTTGGGGTGCAGAGCACTGCACCCAGAGTCCACCAACTTGTGCGACATTTGCAAATTATTATTCGCTAATGTCTTCCTGCTTCTCCTCCCAGCCAATCAGGAAACGGGTTCTGAGACCTGATTGGCCAGGGAGGACTCCCGGCCAATCTGGTCTCAGGACCCTCTTCCTTTTTGGCCGAGAGGAGAAGCAACAGCCCCGGCTCTTCCCTCGGCAAGCCTTACATCTAAGGCCACTGATCGTCGCTGTCCGTCTCCCGGGGGGGGGCACTGTTCGCCGCCGTCCATCTCCTGCGCGGAGAGGGGCACTGATTGCCACCTTCCATCTCCTGTGGGGGGGGGGGTAGGTTTGTTTGCCGCCACCCCCCAAAATATTGAGAACCAGCCACCACTGCATCCCATTATAAGTCTTTTAGATATGATAGACAATAGAAATAACTTGGTGCTGAGAGTGAAGGTTTGAGGGATATTTAATCTTAATGCATTTCATGAGTTAAGCTTCTTCAGGGGTCTTTCAAGATTAAATAGTTTGTGTGCATGAAGATGGGTGGCTCTGCAGAAGACAAGGGAGGGGCACAAATCCAAACCTGGAGTACCAGACAGGAGGAGCGTATATTGGGGTAGGTTTTTGGACCTAGTGGAATATTACACTCTTACCACTCAAAAAATATGGGCCTTGTGTCCCAAATACCTAAGCAAAGAAAAGATGGACTGACAGTGAAGAAAGGGAGAATACTGGTTTAATGTAACAGCGGCAAGAACAAAATCTCCCTCAGACTTGTACACAGTAGAAAAGTTTTCTATTCTACATCTTGATTTTTTTGTTCACCACGGCTTTATTAGCCATTGTTACCTTGCCAGCCTTTGTATCATTCGCTATGGTATACAGTGTCCGCCCAAGTCGGTTTTTAGGTTAGTTGAATGACTTTCCAGACTGACACAGTTTCTTGGTACTAAAAGTAGTTGGTTGTAATGTTAAAATTGATACTGTAATTTCAACAAAGCTACGGCCTTGCCTCTTCCAGTTGAAACATGCTTTGTTGCATTATTTTGGCAAGCTTGTTATAAAGGACTTATGCCTATGTTTCTCAGTAGTCTAGAGAGCCACTGGTGTGGGGCCAGGTCATCACGATTCAGTAGTAGGGCTGCTTAAAGCGACTTTAAGAGCAAAACAAAATCCTAAAGCTGAGTACCTGCAATAGAAAAGTTCTTATACTTGCCTCTTCAGCAGGGCCAGATTAAGAACATCATGGGCCTGGTGCAGAGGATTTTGGTGGGGCTTTTTAAAATAAATAAATAAAAATGCAAACAATTTCTTGTTATAACAAATGAAATTAAATAGAGGGGGGATGAGAGAGAAAGGGGGTGAGAGGTAAGGGAGGGAGGATGAGAGAGAGAGGATGCGCATGAGCATGCGTGAGAGTGACAGCAACGCAGCCCTGCCATGGCAAGTTAAGAAAGGCACAGAACCCGGAAGGAAGACCAGGTGAAGATGCAAGTGCCTGGGATCGCCGGATTGATCAAAGCGGAGGGCTCAGTCTGACTGGTAAGTGTACCCTAATGTGCTAATATGTTGTGCATACTAGTAAATTATGGCGTAACCTACCTTCAGGGCCCTTTAAAAAGTAGTAATGTTAGCGAAGTTTACTACCACTTTAATATCGCAGGATCCCAGGAGCCTCTCATGGGGCCCCCTACTGACCCGGTGGCCCTTGGACTGTGCCTAAGTGCATAGTTGGCAACATTTCAAAAATATTTTCAAGGACACTTTACCAGTGGTATATTTAGAGTAGCTGACATCCCCAATGTTCCTGTATACATCACAGAAGTAATCACAAAAGTACTAATAATGGGCAGAACAAATCTGAATACTGAGATGATTTCCTTTAGTTGAAGCAACAAAAGTGTGCCCATTCTAGAGCTGGTAACATTGAGGATATTCAATACAATTTTAAAGAACTGTTTTGGGTAAGAGGCATGGGTGAGGAGTATGGGTGGTATAAAAGTGTGGGAAGTATGTGCAGGTGAGGGAGAGGAATGTGGAGGGTATAACAGTGGACACTATGTACAGGAGCAGAGTGTGGAGGGTATGGTAGTGGGCAGTATGCACAGCAGAGGAGTGTGGAGGGTTGATAGTGGGCAGTATGTACAGGAGAGGAGTGTGGAGGGTATGATGGGGGCAGTATGTACAGGAGAGAAGTGTGGAAGGTATTATGGGGGCAGTATGTACAGGAGAGGAGTGTGGAGGGTATGACAGCTGGCACTATTTAAAGTAGAGGAGTTTATTAAACTGGGCAATATGTACATGACCTCTCCTGAAGTTTGAAGGGTATGACAGTGGGCAGTATGTACAGGTGAGGAGTGTGGACGTTATGATACTGAGCAGTATGTACAGGAGACGAGTGTGGATGGTAAGACAGTGGGCAGTATGTACAGGAGAGGAGTGTGGAGGGTATGATAGGGGCAGTATGTACAGGAGAGGAGTGTGGAGGGTATGACAGTGGGCAGTATGTACAGGAGAGGGGTGTGGAGGGTATAATGGGGCAGTATGTACAGGAGAGGAGTGTGGAGGGTATCACAGTGGGCAGTATGTACTTGAGAGGAGTGTGGACAGTATGATAGTAGACAGTACCAACCCCTAAACAAGATGACCAGACGATTGGTCACTGGTCTCCTGTCCACACCCCTTTGATCTGACAAAAAAGAGGAGATGCCAAGACAATGGTCAGTTCTCCTTTTACCATCCAAGCAGGAACATCTGCCATGTTTGAGAACCGATTACCCAGCTCATCGATCAAACTCTGATCAACCCTCGGACATTAATTGCAAGTATTCCCCCTCCCCAATTCTATTTGATTTCTTTGTGGCTGTATATTGTCTGTATCTTTTTTAAAACATTGTTTTTCTGTAAATATTTGCACAACTTTGACCTTTTCATAATAAACCCTTATGTTGAAAGTGTTAACCTTGTCTCCAAAGCTCTTAATGCAAGCTATAAACGAACCTGCATCTTGAAGAGCGCTACTGTTGTAGAGTAAGACTCTGAGCAGACCTGTCTGTGGCGGCAGTGTGTGTTGCTGACACTTATTCTAAAATAATAATTGGTATTGCTAAAATTCTGAGTCTCCCCCGGCTCGGTCTTTTAAAACGGGGGTGGTGGCAGTTAAAGGGTTAATTGCGTAATTAGCCCAGAGACAATCGCTCTCAGGCTGCTGGCACCTAGATTGTGGTCCCGCAAGCTGAAAAATCTTTGTGCTGGGCGCGGCTTAGAGTGGCATTGTTAAGTGACAGTGTGGTGTGAGGTTGGCCGGTCCTTCATTTTGAGTTAGCGAGGAGGGCAGGGATCTGACATCCGCGTTCGTCACAATAAAATCCCCAAATTTTGACTAGTGGTGTGGTAGGTCTTCAGCTACCTACCTCCCACTCTCTGTGACCCCTGTTTGCCTCAGAGTCGATCATAAATATCCCATTTTAAAAAAAAAAACAAAAACAGATTTCTTCCTCAGCTTAGGCCGATATGTATTGTACAAATCGCAATAAGCGTATATTGATTGGTTTGAGCAAAAGTTATAGCGCCTACAAAATAGGGGGAAGATTTATGGCATTTTTATTATTATCATTATTTTTTACTAGTATTTGCGATTTTTGTCAGGATTGTGATATTGCGGCGGACAGATCAGACACTTTTGACACTATTTTGGGACCTTTGACAATTGTACAGCAATCAGTGCTATAAATATGCACTAGGGGGCGATCAAGGGTTTAAATGTGTTAATTAGGGAGGGATTCTAACTGGGGGGGGAGGGGACTGACTGGGGAAGGTGACCGATCGGTGTTCCTACCCTGTTTCCCCGAAAATAAGACCTAGCGTGATTGTCGGAGATGTCCTTGTAGGTCTTGTTTTCAGGGTAGGGCTTATTTTCGGGGAAACGGTATATACAAGGAACACACGATCTGTCTCCTCTCCCCAGACAGGACATGGATTTGTGCATTTACACACACAGATTCCACGTCCCTGCTCTGTGACAAGCAACTGCGGGTGACCGGCGGACATAGCAGCCGTCAGGCACGCGCACTGGCTCCCGAGTGATGTGTCGGGCGCGTGCGCCCCTAGATGGCTGGAAAGCCGAGGACGTCATATGACGGCCACCATGGATGGCAGAGCCACCTTGAGGCTGTCATTACTATACGAGGGATGGGAAGTGGTTAATGCATCCTATGCATTAAGGTGAAAAAAACTTCTGACACTGACCGGCCCTCCAGCCCCCCCCCCGTTTTACTCACCTGAGCCTGTTCCTTCTCTCAGTGGAGACGCACTGTACCTCTCTGCCCAGGGTTCATGGCTCTTGATTGGATAGATTGATAGCAGCGCAGCCATTGGCGCTTCTCCTAGGGGGCTTACCAATGCGAGGAGAAGCCATGAGCGCCGTTGGGGGACCCCAGAAGAGGAGCGACGTGCACAGTTGAGGTAAGTATGATATGTATGTTATTTTAAAAAAACATAAAAAAAGAGGGTTTACAATCCCTTTAAGGTAAGGGGCCTGGAGCTGCAGCTCCAAAAGCCCCTATGTTAATCCGGCCCTGCTCTTCAGCGGCTATTTTCTCCTGCCATCTTCTGTTCCAGTGCCGCAGTGTATCTGATGCCTGTGCCCCCCCACTATCTGCCATTGTTCCATACTGCACATACAGCACACAGTAGTGACAAAGGGGTTGGAGGATGGAACCAAGGTTCACAGTGGGGTACACAAGCATGAAGAGAATGATGAAAGTTGCCATAATGGAATGAAGTGATGGTGGGGGACACAGAGAGAGGTGATTATAAGTGCTCCTGTATTGCAAGGTACTTTCCTTTGGCATTGTCTTTTACATATAAGGGTGGATTTACTATAAATGGAGAGTGCAAAATCTGGTGCAGCTCTGGATAGAAACCAATCGGCTTCCAGGGTTTTTTTGTGAAGGCTTAATTTAACAAACTGAAGTTATATGCTGATTGGCTACCATGCACAGCTGCACCAGATTTTGCACTCTCCAGTTTTAGTAAATCAACCCAACAGTGTCATTTTATATTAGCTCAGCCAAAACAGTTGTTTAGTTCTGAGTACACTGGGTTTTGGAAACTGTCTGTGTCACTGAGAGAGTCACTTTTATTTTCTTTACTGGTAATAGAGACACAGACTTCAATGACTGTTATCAAAAGCAGGATTTTAAGTTACAGTGGGGCAAAAAAGTATTTAGTCAGCCACCAATTGTGCAAGTTCTCCCACTTAAAAAAGAGGCCTGTAATTGTCATCATAGGTATACCTCAACTATGAGAGACAAAATGTGGAAACAAATCCAGACAATCACATTGTCTGATTTTTGAAAGAATTTATTTGCAAATTATGGTGGAAAATAAGTATTTGGTCACCTACAAACAAGCAAGATTTCTGGCTCTCACAGAACTGTATCTTCTTCTTTAAGAGGCTCCTATGTCCTCCACTCATTACCTGTATTAATGGCACCTGTTTGAACTTATCAGTATAAAAGACACCTGTCCACAACCTCAAACAGTCACACTCCAAACTCCACTATGGTGAAGACTAGGGTTGTCCCGATACCACTTTTTTAGGACCGAGTACAAGTACCGATACTTTTTTTCAAGTACTCGCCGATACCGATTACCGATACTTTTTTTTTAATGTCACGTGACAGTTTTTTTTTTTTTTTTAACATTGCTTGCTTTTTTTTGGGGGGGGGGGGGGGTGAATGTTGTATGTGTGTGTTATTTTTTTTTTTTTACAATTTTTTTTTTTTACAATAATATTTTTTTTATTCTTTATTGTTTTTTTTTGTTTTTTTTTAATCAGCCCTTTTGGGGGGCTTTGGTGAGATATCAGGGGTCTTAACAGACCTCTGATATCTCCCCTTGAGACAGAGAAAGAGACAGAGGATAGAGATTCCCCAGTCCCTTTCTCTGCAGCGTCAGCTGCACTGAGAATGAATGGAGAGAAGACAGCAGCTTCTCTCCATTCATAAACTGACACATCGTAATCACAGAAGATTACAATGTTTCAGTTATGTGAATGGACAGAGTCAGCTGACTCTATCCATACACAAAGGAAGGAGGAGGGGGACGGAGGAACGGAGGGGGAGAACGGAGGGGACAGATAAGGAGAGCAGAACGGAGGGGACAGATAAGGAGAGCAGAACGGAGGGGACAGATAAGGAGAGCAGAACGGAGGGGACAGATAAGGAGAGCAGAACGGAGGGGACAGATAAGGAGAGCAGAACGGAGGGGACAGATAAGGAGAGCAGAACGGAGGGGACAGATAAGGAGAGCAGAACGGAGGGGACAGATAAGAAGAGCAGAATGGAGGGGACAGCTGAGAGGGACAGATAAGGAGAGAGGAACGGAGGGGGACAGCGGAGTGGCACAGAGGAACGGAGGGGGGATGGAGGAGGATGCAGTGACAGTCAGCTGTGAGCGATCACCGCTGTATGTCACTAAAGCAGCTGAAAGCCGGCGGGGGGAGAATCTTGTAACTCCCCCACGCGCCGATCACAGCTGTCCTCTAGGTATCGGGGGAAGCATCGGGAGCATTTGCCCGAGTACAAGTACTTGGGCAAATGCTCGGTATCGGTGCCGATACCGATACTAGTATCGGTATCGGGACAACCCTAGTGAAGACCAAAGAGCTGTCGAAGGACACCAGAAACAAAATTGTAGACCTGAACCAGGCTGGGAAGACTGAATCTGCAATAGGCAAGCAGCTTGGTGTGAAGAAATCAACTGTGGGAGTAATAATTACAAAATGGAAGACATACAAGACCACTGATAATCTCCCTCGATCTGGGGCTCCACGCAAGATCTCACCCCATGGGGTCAAAATAATCACAAGAATGGGGAGCAAAAATCCCAGAACTACACGGGGGGACCTAGTGAATGACCTGCAGAGAGCTGGGACCTACGTAACAAAGGCTACCATCAGTAACCCACTAAGCTGCCAGGGACTCAGATCCTGCAGTGCCAGACGTATCCCCCTGCTTAAGCCAGTACATGTCCGGACCCGTCTGAGGTTTGCTAAAGAGCATTTGGATGATCCAGAAGAGGATTGCGAGAATGTCATACGGTCAGATGAAACCAAGGTAGAACTGTTTGGTAGAAACACAACTCGTGTTTGGAGGAGAGAGAATGCTGAGTTGCAACCAAAGAACACCATACCTACTGTGAAGCATGGGGGTGACAACATCATGCTTTGGGGCTGTTTCTCTGCAAAGGGAACAGGACGACTGATCCGTGTACATGAAAGAATTAATGGGGCCATGTATCGTGACATTTTGAGTGCAAACCTCCTCCCATCAGTAAGGGCATTGAAGATGAAACGTGGCTGGGTCTTTCAGCATGACAATGATCCCAAACACACTGCCCGGGCAATGAAGGAGTGGCTTCGTAAGAAGCATTTCAAGGTCCTGGAGTGGCCTAGCCAGTCAACATATCTCAACCCCATCGAAAACCTTTGGAGGGAGTTGAAAGTCTGTGTTGCCCAGCGACAGCCCCAAAACATCACTGCTCTAGAGGAGATCTGCATGGAGGAATGGGCCAACATACCAGCAACAGTGTGTGACAACCTTGTGAAGACTTACAGAAAATGTTTGACCTCTGTCATTGCCAACAAAGGATATATAACAAATTATTGAGATGAACTTTTGATATTGACAAAATACTTATTTTCCACCATAATTTGCAAAAAAATTCTTTCAAAAATAAGACAATGTGATTGTCTGGATTTGTTTCCACATTTTGTCTCTCATAGTTGAGGTATACCTATGATGACAATTACAGGCCTCTCTCATCTTTTTAAGTGGAAGAACTTGCACAATTGGTGGCTGACTAAATACTTTTTTGCCCCACTGTACTTCAGAAAAATTTCTTTTACTTTTTGAGGTGTCTCTGGAACAGGGAAAGAAAGTCATGAATTCTCCTCAATAGAGACATAGACAACAATAGAATATGAAAGAGGTTCCCACCTGTCTACTCCCTCCAAAACAATGATACATGTTTTGGCTGGTTGCTCTAGGAGCTTCGGCATTGGATTCATTGATGTTGAAAACGTTACAAGAAGTAATGCTAATGAAGGTACAGCTAAAGTAAAAGGGAGTCAACCTGACAAGAGGGTATGTATATACTGTAACACTAGCAAACAAAAGACGCCAATTTGTGACTTCTAAGTGAGCTGTTCCCAAAAGAAAGTTTAAAGAATTTGTCTAATTGATCATTTTGCATTGTTAAAAAGTTTCCCAACATCATAGTTTGGGATGCTTTTTTTTTAATTTAAAGAGTGAGAGAGCAGGAGTATATTTTTGCTATTTGCTAACTCATTCCTCCAGATGAAGCCACGTGGGAGGTGGTGAAACTAGTAGAGGTGGAGCCTGGCGGGGGACTACTACTACTGAGTGAGACTGTCATGTAATTTTTAATGCTTTTAAAATTTCATTAAATGTGAGTTCAATGCTAGCTGGGGTGGAGTGGTTTCATTTTTAACCCCTCGGATACTGCACTATAGGAGGCACTTTCTCTTGTGTTGCTGAACTTACTGGTAGTCATTGTGGATTTAAAGTTTGAAGCAGCACAGTGGAAGAAGTACCTACCTGCTTGCCTGATCACTTTCATCCTTTGAGCCACCAAGATTCTCTGACAATCCCTGGGAGGAAATGTTTGCACAGGGTGCAAGGCGTGTTTGAACCCTTGTAGGGTCGTTTAACCATCTCAATACAGTGCACTTTCACCCCCTTCCCGCCCAAACCATTTTTCAGCTTTCAGTGCTGTCAAACTTTGAATGACAATTGCGCGGTCATGCAACACTGTACCCAAATTAAATTTTTATTATTTTTTCCCAGAAATAGAGCTTTCTTTTAGTGGTATTTGATCACCTCTGCGTTTTTTATTTTTTGCGCTATGAACAAAAGAGTGACAAGTTTGAAAAAAACACAATATTTTTTACTTTTTGCTATAATAAATATCTCTTTTTTTTTTTTTTTCTTTAAACAAATTTTTCTCTCAGTTTAGGCCGATACATATTATTCTACATATTTTTGGTAAAAAAAATCGCAATAAGCATATATTGATTGGTTTGCGCAAAAGTTATAGCGTCTATAAAATTTAGATTTATAGCATTTTTATTATTATTTTTTTTTACTAGTAATGGCGGCGATCTGCGATTTTTATTGTGACTGCAATATTGTGGCAGACATATCAGACACTTTTGACACATTTTTGGGACCATTCACATTTATACAGCGATCCGTGCTATAAAAATGCACTGATTACTGTATAAATGTGACTGGCAGGGAAGGAGTTAACACTAGGGGGTGATCAAGGGGTTAATTATGTTCCTAGGGAGTGTTTCTAACTGAAGGGGGAGGGGACTCACAAGGGGAGGAGACCAATCGGTGTTGCTCTATACTGAGAACACACATCGGTTTCCTCTCCTCTGACAGGACGTGGATCTGTGTGTTTACATACACAGATCCACGGTCCTGCCGTGTTACCGGGCAATCGCGTGTGCCCGGTGGACATTGCGCGCCCCCTGGTGGGCCGGGCAGGCGAGGGCATCATATGACGCCCTCCCAGAACGAGAGCCGCGCCGCCTGGCCGTCATATGACAGGCGGCAAGCGGTTAAAAGAGGTGAGCGAGCATTGCATGAGGTGGTGGGAGCACTCAGTTCATGGAGGTTGTCTGAAGATATCACACAAGCTTGTTTTTAACATGAAAAATCAAGTGTTCATTTTAAAGGCTTATATGCAAGTTATTGTCCTAAAAAGTCCGGGTCCTGCCCCATGTATCAATGCAAAAAAAGTTATAAATCGGCCGTTTTTTCGGGAGCAATGATTTTAATAATGCTTAAAGTGAAACAATAAAAGTGAAATATTCCTTTACATTTTGTACCTGGGGGGTGTCTATAGTATGCCTGTAAAGTGGCACATTTTTCCCATGTTTAGAACAGTCCCTGCACAAAATGACATTTCTAAAGGAAAAAAAGTAATTTAAAAGTACTCGCAGCTATAATGAATTGTCGGTCCCAGCAATACAGATAAAAGTCATTGAAAAAAAACAGCATGGGATTCCCCCAGTCCATTACCAGGCCCTTTGGGTCTGGCATGAATATTAAGGGGAACCCCGAACCAAAATAAAAAAATAGTGTGGGGGTCCCCCCAAATTCCATACCAGACCCTTCAGGTCTGGTATGGATAGTAAGGGAAAACTAAAAAAATAAAAAAAATAATAAAAAATTAAGGGAAAAATAAAAATGTCCCACGAAGTCCATTCATCTTCTCTAGCTCCGCCGACGCACCCAAAAAGAAAAAAACAAAACAAAGCCGCGACCGACCCGCCTCCATGGGAGGCACCCGCCGTATGATGCGTCCTCGCAGGTGACAGTTCTTTTATAAGTGAGGGCAGGGCCAAACGGTGACGTTCCCAGGTGACCCAGCCCCCCTCTGACGCACAGGGACTTCCCCATGGCTTTCCCGGGGCATCAGAGGGGGTGGGGCCACCCAGTTACGTAAATGGGTGGCCCCACCCCCTCTGACGCCCCAAGTAAGCCATGGGGCTTTCTCGGGGCATCAGAGTCTGTTACTTGCCTCTCTGCACCAGTATGTTTGCCCTGCGAGTTCTAGTCAGCCTCATTTCCAGCACCTGTGCACTTCCAGCCTTTGTGTCCCGTCTGTGTCTCTGAGTATTCTGTGATTTCCAATGAGTACCATTCATATCTGTGCAATTTCAAGTCGCAACAACTTCAAAGTTGTCCCTGCACTACTTTGGTCCCACTTTGATGCAGTCCATAGACCTCAAGAATACACAGGCATTGTTTCCAGTCGCATCAAAATCGCGGCAAAATTGCATGACTTTCAGGTCGCAATAGTGGAAACCTAGCCTAAACCTCTGTGCTGTGTTGTATGCCAAGAATAGATGTTCTTTCTCTCTTGTGTGTCATTATTAAACACCATTTGAGAAAACCTGTGAAAAATGAAGAATTGCCAATGAACAATGGTGGTTTCATTAAAATACGACTGTGAGTCACAAACCTAAGTAGCACTGAAATTATGCAGCACCACTGGACTCAGAAGGGGTTGACCTGCCAAACCGCCAGTGTGATTTGTTCCTGGTTATTTATCGAACTCTTATGCCCTGTACACACGACCGGTTTTGCTGTCGGAATAACTCCGAAGGTTTCTCCGACGGAACTCCGACGGAATTACGCTCAAGCGGTCTTGCATACACACGGTCACACCAAAGTCCGACCGTCCAGAACACGGTGACGTACGACGGGACTAGAAAAAGGAAGTGCAATAGCCAGTAGCCAATAGCTTCCGTCTTGTACTTCAGAGCATGCGTCGTTTTTGGTCCATCGGAACAGCATACAGACGAGCGGGTTTCCCGATAGGAATTGGTTCCATCGGAAATATTTAGAACATGTTTCATTTCTAGGTCCATTAGAATTTTCGAAAAAAAAAAAAAGTCTGATGAGGCACACGATCGGAATAGACGATGAAAAGCTTCCATTGGACTTTTTCTGTCGGATATTCCGCTCGTGTATACGCGCCCTAAGTGGCTCCTCTGAAACTAGTCAATTTTCATCCCTTACCCATAAAAGGGACCTAGTCTATCCCAACTTAGGACAATTGCATTATGACAACATAATGCACCCATAAGGTCATGCTGTTTTACAATTTGTAGGCCCATTCAAAAATTAACTGATAGGATATAAGAACCTCTTCACTGGTTCACCCTAGTGGGTCAGTTTGCTAACTGGTGGACTAGCAATCTATAGAAAGCAATTATTTACAGAAGATCAGCCCAATCCAGTGCAAATGAACTTTTGGATGAAATGTTCCACTGATCATTTACTGTGATCTCTGTGCTTCCACAATGTGGTTATATATAAATTGTATCCGATTATGTTAGCTGTGGGAAAGGGCTGACAGCTGCAGGGGAACTGAAACTAGTGCAACGTTTTTTGGTACAAACTGCCAAAAGTTTTTGAATACATGGTTCAATCTAGGTCAAATCCTACTTCGTACATATTAGTTTCATCATCGCTAAAAGGTTGGTATATACTATCAACTTCATGCTAAATTTTACACACTCCACCAATCAAGAATAAACATACTGTAGAACTGTTATTAGATGTTAGAGTTCATTTATACCTTGCCAGCTACAACTGCTGGCTCATTGAAATGAAAGAGCCTGATTGCCTTCAGCGAGAAGCCATCCCTTTGATAAATGCTGAGCTATCTTTGTACTGATGTTACGGCCCGGAGACTGCTAAAAAGGCCCAGAGGAATCTCTGCAGCAACCGGGCACAATTTATTTCCTAGAGGGCCCCTGACAGGCAAGGTTTTCAGCTTAATACACACCTAAACATTTTGCTTAGTGTTAGAGAGAACAATTATTTAATTACCTTTTAATTATGGAAATCCCTGGACAATTATCAGCAGCGTTCCAAGGTGGAAAGGCAGCAGAGAAAAAATACAAGCAGAGTAAAAGCCTTGAATGGTAAATCCACTTCCATGGAAAAAAATATATCAAACAACAAGAAAAAAAATATCATATACAATTGCAATACAAACTGTAGTAAGTGGTGGTAGCACATCACAAACCTGCAACCTTGATCCAACAGTCAAGAAATAGTTCTTGCACTTTTTTTATTTTTTTATATAGGGGATAGGGTATTTATGGGATGCCCACTTGATTGCAGATAAGACATTTGGGATTGAAATTATATACATCACTGATATATACACACTTCTCCTCTTTTACCTCCAGCACAAACTTGCTTGTAGATCTACAACTCCCAGGACCAGCTAGCACTTAATTGCAGGCCTGACACTGGTTTAGCCAGACACAAGGCAAAAATGCCCTTTGCAGGCAAGAACCGTGGGCCCCAATGGTGGTGCAAAAATGGTAGTCCTAGTGCTAGCTGTCCCACGTGGCTACTGATCCCAGTACCAGGACCTCTTCAGGCACTGCCAGACCTCCTGGCTGCCGCTGCCTCTTTCCACTGCCCATGCCACCACAGTCCTCCTTACTGGCTCTGCACCCATCCCAGACTGCTTGCTTCTGGTCCTCTCAGGCTTGCCTCCTAGTCCTCCTGACTGTTTGTCCCTCTTGGCTGCAACTTGTTGTTCCTCCTGGAGACTTGCCTGGCAGTGTTCTCCTGCTGTCTTCTCTTTGCTCCCATGCCTTTTGTCGAGGACACCTCGATGTAGGAAGGTCCCATCCGCACTCGAGCCCAGGCCCAAGGTCACCCCCCCCAGACTGGGGAGCTCCCTCAAAGGCCACAACACCCTAGCACCCTGTCTCCAACTTCCACCAGAAGAACTCCTCCCCAGATGGGCTGACCTTGAGTATTTGAGGAGGCCCGCCCCTTGCCAATCCAAGTTGGGGATTGGTCAGGGCCCTCAGAATACTCAGGGCAGCTCCACCTCACCTCTCCTCCTATCTTTCCAGAAGGCTCCAGTATGTTCTGCAAATAAGTGGGAGGTCTTAGTGATGCTGCCTGTGAGTCATCCAGCACTCCCTGGATTTCTGCCAACAAAAACAAGCCGGCCTGGCTGCCAGGGAAGCCTGCATAAATTTGCCTACACTGACAAAAAAAAATCTTTCACACTTAGCACACTAAAGGGTGCTACATTTAATTATTACAGTACCACAAACCTTCACTCTGTAGTGGCATCTTTAGTCTGAAGGCTTGTTTTGTAAATTAAGTCTCCAACCTGCATGTGATCACGATGTCATAAAGGAAATAATGATCACTGACCACTCTTATTGGTTCCGATAGTTTGTGGGCGATGCAGCTGTCGGTGAAAGCCAGCTCTGAAGAGCAGAAACATTGTAGAGAGTCGGGTTGCTAGGTGTCAAAAATAGGATATATGTACCGTACCCTTCGCATGGGGCATCGTGCAGGGGAAACTTGAAGTGTTACTAAACCCAAGACCCTGCATTCACTATATCTGGTCTCCCACAGTACACAGAACATGGAAATGCAATTATTTCAGTAAATATAAATTGATAAATACCTTTTCTCATCAGCAGTATATAGCAGTTTTGTGACTTCTGTTAGTGTCTGGTTAAAGCTTGTAGGATGAGTTTTCATTCTCCTCTGGCTGTCCTATGAGGCTGCAGGAAACCTTTCCCCCATGCATCCTCCTAAGAAAAAAAAAACTCTCTAGCAATACACACCAAACTGAGCATGTGCAGAGTGACTCCAAAGGCTCGGTCTTATCAGGAGATGAATTGGGGACAGTGGAAGAAGGGAAAGATCAGAGAAGACACTTTCAGACAGCCTTTTTACACAATCTGGAAGATTAAAGGAGAGGTACAGCAAAGCTCGTTTGGCTGTATTCCTCCTATGGATCACAGGAATGCAGTGCGTTCTGCACTTCTGTGACCCGTTTTCAGCAGATAGCGAGCTTAAGTCCACTGTCTGCTGATGTCATAGAGCCAGTTCAGGCTCAGGCAAGATCAGGACAGTGAAATCGGGATCCGCCCACATGCCTGAACCGACACCCGGCTCAGCCCCTCAGGGGATCGGGCTGCTGAGAGCATGAACTTGCCTCTCCTGCCCTCTCCACAGCTCAGGGCTCCTGTGAACAAAGGGGGGGGGGGGGGCAGAGCAGAGAGTGGTGACCAGCTTGCTGCTTATGGAGCTCTGAGAACCGAGCAATTGGTGGAGTTTGATTTCTCAGTTCTCAGTGTTAGGTGGATGCAGCATCGGTCCAATGCTGCATCTGTCCCACTGAAGTACAGTGGCTTGCGAAAGTATTCCGCCCCCTTGAACTTTTCAACCTTTTGCCACATTTCAGGCTTCAAACATAAAGATATAAAATTTTTATTTTTTGTGAAGAATCACCAACAAGTGGGACACAATTGTGAAGTGGAACGAAATCTTTTGGATTTTTGAAACTTTTTTAACTAATAAAAAAATGAAAAGTGGGGCGTGCAAAATTATTCGGCCCCCTTGCGTTAATACTTTGTAGAGCCACCTTTTGCTGCGATTACAGCTGCAAGTCGCTTGGGGTATGTCTCTATCAGTTTTGCACATTGAGAGACTGAAATTCTTGCCCATTCTTCCTTGCAAAACAGCTCGAGCTCAGTGAGGTTGGATGGAGAGCGTTTGTGAACAGCAGTTTTCAGCTCTTTCCACAGATTCTCGATTGGATTCAGGTCTGGACTTTGACTTGGCCATTCTAACACCTGGATACGTTTATTTGTGAACCATTCCTTTGTAGATTTTGCTGTATGTTTGGGATCATTGTCTTGTTGGAAGATAAATCTCCGTTCCAGTTTCAGGTCTTTTGCAGACTCCAACAGGTTTTCATCCAGAATGGTCCTGTATTTGGCTGCATCCATCTTCCCCTCAATTTTAACCATCTTCCATGTCCCTGCTGAAGAAAAGCAGGCCCAAACCATGATGCTGCCACCACCATGTTTGGCAGTGGGGATGGTGTGTTGAGTGTGATGAGCTGTGTTGCTTTTACGCCAAACATATCATTTTGCATTGTGGCCAAAAAGTTCAATTTTGGTTTCATCGGACCAGAGCACCTTCTTCCACATGTTTGGTGTGTCTCCCAGGTGGCTTGTGGCAAACTTTAGATGAGACTTTTTATGGATATCTTTGAGAAATGGCTTTCTTCTTGCCACTCTTCCATAAAGGCCAGATTTGTGCAGTGTACGACTGATTGTTGTCCTATGGACAGACTCTCCCACCTCAGCTGTAGTTCTCTGCAGTTCATCCAGAGTGATCATGGGCCTCTTGGCTGCATCTCTGATCAGTCTTCTCCTTGTCTGAGCTGAAAGGTTAGAGGGACAGCCAGGTCTTGGTAGATCTGCAGTGGTCTTATACTCCTTCCATTTCAAAATGATCGCTTGCACAGTGCTCCTTGGGATGTTTAAAGCTTGGGAAATCTTTTTGTATCCAAATCCGGCTTTAAACTTCTCCACAACAGCATTACGGACCTGCCTGGTGTGTTCCTTGGTCTTCATGATGCTCTCTGCGCTTTCAACAGAACCCTGAGACTATCACAGAGCAGGTGCATTTATACAGAGACTTGATTACACACAGGTGGATTCTATTTATCACCATCAGTCATTTAGGACAACATTGGATCATTCAGAGATCCTCGCTGAACTTCTGGAGTGAGTTTTCTGCACTGAAAGTAAAGGGGCCGAATAATTTTGCACGCACCACTTTTCAGTTTTTTAATTGCTAAAAAAGTTTAAAATATCCAATAGATTTCGTTCCACTTCACAATTGTGTCCCACTTGTTGGTGATTCTTCACAAAAAATTAAAATTTTATATCTTTATGTTTGAAGCCTGAAATGTGGCAAAAGGTTGAAAAGTTCAAGGGGGCCGAATACTTTCGCAAGCCACTGTATTTGTGAAAAGAAAAAAAATCACATAGATCTTTTAACCCCTTCCACAGTGAGTTTAACTAGCATGCTTTACTGCATCTACAGACTGATTTTACTGCTGTGGGTTTAGTAATCTTTAATTCACAGATTGCACACAGGAAGGGGTTAAAGTACACCTTCTAGGAAAAGTAATGTTTGGTTTACAGGAGACACCATAAGCAGACTGTTATCACCTTCCCTGAGCTTTTATTTCTACTCAAATCCACTATTAATGTCCTAAGAAATGCCTGGTACCTTGAGGCCAGGGAGAACCCATAGAACCCCTCTGTCTTTCACCATTGAGATGTTTGTATATCGCTATCATATCTCCTCTCAAGTGTTTAGTGCTTGTAATTGAGGTTCTCTAGTCTCCTTATTAATTTTGTTGCCCTTCTCTGGACTCTCCCCAGTTCCAGCACATCCTTCCTGAAGATTGGGGACCAGAAATTGACAGCATACTCCAGATGTGGCATGACTCCAGATGTCATACTCTATGATGTTGACTAAGGCGAAGGCAGAGATCCTCTGGGCTGGACGGCTAAAGTAGGCAGGACTGAAGAGCAGGATATCATCAACAGCTGTGGAGAGATAGGAGCTGGCAATTAGCCGACAGCTGAGCGGCCAGCTCAGAGAAGGAATGGCTGAGCCCAGCCCTGACAATCTGCTTGCTGCAGCTTGACATTGCATACTATTGCTCAGTCTGTCTTAAGCCTCGTACACACGATCAGATTTTCGGACAACCATTCCTCCATTTTTTGTTGCATGCTAGTCTCATGTCGAAAGTGTATAGGCTACTCACCATGCGAAAATTCTCGTACGACAGAATACAACTTCAGAAGTGACATAATGTGTTGAATAGTTCTGTATGTATTCTTTCATTTCTGAGCATGCGTAGTCTTGCCCTTACAATTTTTTTTTGTACGAAAGCCGTACTAATTATAATCAGATGTTGTGTTCATTTCCGACAAAAATTTTATAGTCTGCCCATCCACCTTTTGTCGGACAAAAAAACAGAATCAGCTGTCAAAAGCACCATATTAACAATCCGAAAATCGGCAGATTGTTCATCGGATGAAATTTTAGTTTCGATTTTCGTATCGTGTGTATGGGCCTTTAGTCCCCATACACACTATTAGATTTTCTGCAGATTTTTGTCTTCAGATTTACCAAAACCATGTAGTGCAAGGGCCTGCCTGATTGCATACAAATTGAGACTCTTAAAGGTGAAGTCCAGCCTGAGCTTTTTAGGCTGGGCTTCTACTAAGGGTCACAGGAGTGCAATTCGTTTTCAAGGGAGAGCGGTCTGAAGTCCGCTCTCTGCTGACGTCGCTAGGATCAGTCCAGGCAGCACGTCGTCCCGACTTAGGAAGTCTGGATCCGCCAGCTGCCTAGACTGATGGCAGTCTCAGCGACAGTCAGCATCACTCTGCTCGGGGAGGAGTGAGAACCGAGCCATCGGCTGTGTTCGATCGCTCGGTTTTCAGTACAGAGACGCCGGGGGACAGCTGCAGCATCGGTCTGATGCTTCATTCCCTGAGATAAGTATTTTTAGCAAAAAAAAAAAACATACTTCTCTTAAGGTTTGACCTCATATTATATGTTTTCGGTAAATCTGAAGACAAAAATCTGCAGAAAATCGAATATGTTTATGGGATCTTAGTCTGTCAGAGTTTCTTTTTTGAAGGAACAATAAAAGTGCAGAAAATTACAATGCTTAGATTGAAAAAGAAAAGTCATTTTTAACATTCAACTACAATATGGTTTGTGTAACTGTTTTGAATGCTATTTTTTTTATTTGCCATTTTTTCCCCGCAAAAGTGGAATTACCCTATAAGTGTAGTGGCTGCATTCGTTTTCCCTTTTAGGTCTTTTTTCCCTGTATTTCTGCTCGTTATCTGGCCAGTAACATACTTCCTGTCTTATTATCTGAATGGAGGGACAACGGAGACCCCCTTCGACAGCAGCATTGTCAATCTGGGGAGAGGGTAATATTCCATTGACTAGCAGATCTAGGTAGACTTGACTAACAAATCAAAGCCAGACTCCAGCCAAAACTACAGCAATAGTTTTATCTTTCCTTTTGAGATAAATATTTCACATAAACAAATAAAATCTGACTATTGTAAGCACTCCTGTCAGTGTTAAATGCTTTGTCTCAACCCTCTAACTGCCCGAGAGCTTGATCTGTTAAAGGAAGTTGACAAATAACAGATTTATTAGCTTGATCAGCGGGTGACAAAGAAAAAAAGCAAAAAAATGCAGCCATCAAGTCTAAGAATTGGAAATCTGCAATATAATACATTTTTGTTTTGGGGTTTTTATTGCCACTTTAACCCTTGCAGCGTGAGCTCTGCCCCACAGCAGGTTAGGACTTTTCGTTTTCACAGAGTTGGGCTTTAAACTTCAGTTATTGAGCTCTGTAAACAGGCTTGATTCCATTGAATTTAGCTTCAGAGACGGATTGATTTCCCTTGAGTAGGTAAAAATTAAGAAACAGAAATGGCCAGTATAATCACCTCCTCTTTTAGTTCTGTCCGGTGCAGACCCATCCACTTTTCCAGACTGAATGATGTCCAGCGTCATTCAACCCACTTCCTATTAGTCCAGGGGGTCGGGGACCGGTCTCCTGTTCTGTATTTACAGGAAAATGCAGCAGAGAGCGATTCCAGGTCATTACGTACGGTATGTCTGTTCTCTGTAGCGCTCAAAATTTACCCACCAAAGAAGGTGGTGAAGAAGATCTGTGATGTCACCAGATCAGACACCTGGGAAAAAGATATGTATACAGAGGTGTTTTCTTTTAAATGGTGGGGGGTGCTTCAAAGCTTGGGGGCTCTAAGCCTAGCGTTGGCTTAAATATTCTACTAGTGAGACTTGATAAAGGAACCAGAAGCTCAGCCTGGTGGTTGAAAATAAATGCATGTAAAATATTGATGTAATTTTTTTTTTTCTGTGAATTTAAAAATTCACAACTTTCTTATTGAATTTTTTTTTTTCTCTTGGAATAATAAATTAAGAGAAGGTTAAACAATATGCACTGCCTTATGGCTAGAAATAAAATTTAGGTGAAAATAAAGTGGTTCCTTTAATACAGTAAGAAGACTGTTTGCATATGGTGCAGCGGTGCAGCAGACGATGAGTATAAATCTAGGCACTATGTCATACTGAACAAATACCTCTTTAGAACAAAATAAATGTTGGATTACAAATCTCTGAACAGCAATATCTGTACCAGCCGAATCACTTGGGGAAAGTGAATTTCAATACTGGAAACTGCCATAGTTAAAGTGTACATCCTATCTGATTCAAAAACGGATTCAGGGAAATTACTTTCTGTGGCAGCTTTTACAGCATTTAAAGGAACCAGTCAGGATACCAATGTGAGTGATATCAAAATACTCTTACATTTTCAAGGTGCAAGCGTGGTGTCATTATTAATGTTGAAATATTCTCTTTTTTTTTTTTTTTTCTTAATATGGTGCAACAGGGTTAAAATTTCTGTTAAGTTTTTATTTCTGCCTATGACTCAAATGGGAAGCTTTTTTTCTTACTTGCTCTCACCCATACATGTGTAGCACTTACTCCCGAAGGAGCTGCTGATGTTTGATTGGGCCTGTACTCTGCTCCTACACCCCCAATAACTTTGCTCAACCCCCTTGACACAGCTGTGGTGCAGTGTTGGTGTGAAGCGAACAACAAAGGATAATACCACAATATACAATATAACAGTAATGTACCTTTACCATTACCTGGATATCCGTTGATCCACCTGCGGGAAAAGGAACAACGCTTCACACCAATTATGCTTAACCAGAATGTGTTTTTACTGAAAACTGGTATAACGTTAAATACAATGACTACACTGTCCCACCAACATAATGCAACAGTACAGTTTGCATTCATAACAATTTTAACATACAGTGAATTCTTGGATAACCACTGCGAGCGTGACCAATGCTCAGAGTGGCAATGCCTCGACCCTGGGCACCTTCCCACTTCCAGCTCACTGCTCTAAACACAGCAAAGCAAAACTGTCAATACAGCATATTACAATTCCTAAGGAGCTCCCCTGCTTTATAATGCAGTCCCTTAGTACTGTGGTTGAACAAAAAATGTAGTCTTTGGTCTTCTGTCTTCTGCTAGCTATTGAGTTGCAGTGACTATAATCCAATGGTTTAACAAGCCAAACGATAGTGTGGAATAATTGTTGAAACGGTTCTTATGATATAGCACACTTATAACTGTCTCCCATGTAATGGCCTCTAAACCGCACAGTGTCATTTCCGAGAGGAATGTAGGCTTGAGGCCTGCTTGTACTCAGTCTAATTGGATGAAACCCCCTCCGCGGAACTGCAAATCCCAGCCACACTGTGATAATGAGTCTAATGCCCCGTACACACGATCGGACATTGATCGGACATTCCGACAACAAAATCCATGGATTTTATCCGACGGATGTTGGCTCAAACTTGTCTTGCATACACACGGTCGCACAAAGTTGTCGGAAAATCCGATCGTTCCAAACGCGGTGACGTAAAACACGTACGTCGGGACTATAAACAGGGCAATAGCCAATTGCTTTCGTCTCTTAATTTATTCTGAGCATGCGTGGCACTTTGTCCGTCGGATTTGTCTACACACGATTGGAATTTAAAGGATCGGATTTTGTTGTCGGAAAATTTTATAGCATGCTCTCAAACTTTGTGTGTGTCGGAAAATCCGATGGAAAAAGTCCGATGGAGCCCACACACGGTCGGATTTTCCGACAACACGCTTCGATCGCACATTTTCCGTTGGAAAATCTGACCGTGTATACGGGGTATAAGTGTGAAGAGTGCTTTAAGTAACTATGGGCGGCAGCCCTCTCACCACACCAGGCCTGGATGAATCAATGCCTCCGTTCCGCTGGTCTCAGTCCTGCCGTCAGTTAGCTCTACCATGCTGAACTGCTCCGCAAGATGACCGTGGCTTTCCAATGGCTCCGTCAGGTGTCTCTGGATCTTTCCCGATCTGGTCACACTGTCCCTCCAGCACACAGGTGTAAGGCAGAGTCGCTGGTTGTTCCGCTCTGCAGATGTAGGCCGCAGCTCTCTGGATCACCTCCTCACAGGCAGGCCATGCATCCAGAAGAGAAAGAAAATGGCCGCGCAGAGCTTTTTATATCCTACCCAGCATGCAGTTCAGCCACTCGGTGTTCATGGGTAGGTGAGTGGGCATTCTGGGTAGGTAGATTCTTTCACAAGGTAAACATTGTCACTTCCTGTGTGGTCTAGTGTGAAAGATTAACACATCTATATCTGAGTATACCAGTAGAGGGAGCCAAATACTAATTTATAACATTGTCACTGTTATGCATTACATGGCATTAAAGGCAAAAATACCAACGCTACACATGAAATTGAGATGTGATTGTCAACGTGGCAGGAAGGTGTGGCACATTTAAAAAGTTTCCCACTCTGCTAAAAATGTGCTTTTGTTTTTGGCCTGTGAAGAGATTTCCAATACTTGAAAGGAAGTGAAGAGACACAATCGGCAATGTAAACCTGACAGTGGTTGTAACCCTTCCTCATTCTATTGCTTTATTCTATGCTTCTATTCTAAAAAAAATAATTAAAAAATAAATGAATAAATAAATAAAACAAAAAAAAAAAGAAGTTCGGTTGGATATACTATAAAAAAATATAGCCTTCTCTTAGTTTTTTTTACTAGCTATGAACTGCAGCAAGGGTTAAAAAGCTTGCAAGGCAACGTGTTGGAGAGATTTTTAGAAGTCCAACACTCCCTCTGCACACTGTAGAATTAAAGTGATACTATACAATATCCTTATTCTTCAAAAATAATCCATACACATTCACTACTTAAAGAGGAAGAAAAGCCTGATGGGTTTTACTTCCTCTTTATTTCCCTGCAAAGGTAAAGCATAATTGGGCTATAGTAGCCCATTATGTGTCACTTACCTGAAACCGAAGCCTGCAATGCCACCGCTGTCCCCACTAGCAGCGAGCGTCCATCTTCACCCCTCTCACTGGACCCTAATGCCGTCTACAGAGAAGTGTATATCAGCGGGACAACGCTGGATCCACTAGGTGGGTGAGTATACTTCCTGTACAGAACACCGCATCCAGTAGGCAAGGGGAAAAAATTTAGGGTAGTAGAGTAAAGTTTCGCTTTAACTCAAAAAAATCCTTCTATTGCTCTCAGCCGCCTCCAAATCTCCAGATTCTTTATTATTTATTTAGTTTTTGCTGCTGTAATCCAAATCCCTATATAGACGGTGGCTACGTTTGTTCTCCATAGTCCCACTGTATGTAGGAATGTAGCCACCCTCTCTTGCTCATTTCTAAGGTGGACTATGGGATTTGTAGTGCGCATTGAGCAGTGCTCGTGACCAAAACTAACGTTCTAAATAGGTTCGGGAACTCACAAAGGATGTCACAAGGAGGCAGAAAAATAAAGAAATTATTTCATAATATTTTATGAAAAACATATTACAGGGCTTTGAAGTTTTAGATGTGTGTGGATTATATTTGGAAAATAAGGATAGTGTCACTTTAATTGCTTGCCAACTGTATATATACGGCGCAAAGGTCTTCTGGGCAGGATCACGTACCTAATATGTGATCCTTCACTTTCAGGTCTGGAGTGCGTGCACCCCAATCAGCAGGTCTGGTGGACTTGAAGTCCGCCAAGACCGGCCGATTGTTCGGCACACAAGCAGAACGGCGGTCAGCCTATGTAAACAAGGCAGACTGCCGTTCTATCAGTAGGGAAGGTATTAATCCTGTATTTTTGCAAAGCAGGAACACGGATCTCTGCCTTCCCACAGTACAAGCACCTCCCACAAAGTAACCAAGCACAGGGCAGGCACACATTTAGCCCCTTAATCGTGTGCCTTTTTTCTCCTGTTGTTAACCCCTTCCCAGCCAGTGTCGTTAGTACAGTGACAGTGCATATTTTAGGACTTCTATATTAGGACTTAAAAATATATAGATCATGCTATTCAATCATATATAAACACATAAATGTTTCAAACAATCCATAAATATGACATCAACGTGAAAATGAATGAAAATCAATCCCTAAGTGATGTGAAAGTGACTCTTAATAACGTTCTCCACCATCCACCACCAAAGTGATTTGGCTGTCTGTGCCTCCACCAACAGCTGAAAGGCTCGCTTACCAGCTCCAGTTGATCCCTCATACAGGGGCTTGGTGGGAAGAGGAACTCTATATCACACTCAATCACTTGAGGCACAGGGATAACAGATCTGACCACACCCTTTACGGCACCAAGGGGTGAATTTGTTGTGAGACCATCGGGACCTGGAGAAAAGCCTTGGCTGGGCTTAAGTCATAGACGCGAACGATCCCTTGAAATGAGGGATCAACGGGAGCTGGTAAGCGAGCCTTTCAGCTGTTGGTGGAGGCACTCGTATCTAAATCACTTCGGTGGTGGATGGTGCAGATCGTTAAGAATTACCTTCACAACACTTATGGAATGATTTTCATTATTTTATTTCACATTGATGTGATTATTTGGATAGTTTGAATCATGTATGTGTTTATATAGGTCGTACTATTCAACCAAAATATTTTTTTTTGTTTACTTACTGTGTATGTGTCTCATAGGAGGTTTGCTGCTTGTACATTTTTTAGAATCTTTAGCACCGTTTTTTTCACGTTTTTAAAATATTTTTAGGACTGATCACTGTATTTGTGTCACCGGTTCCCAAAAAAGCGTCAAAAGTGTCACTTAGGGGTGAAGCTTTACCTCTTTAGTAAATGAGGTAAAGCTTCACTTTGCAAAAAGTACCTAATCACGTGCAAGGAAAAGAAAAACAGCATTTTTGCTTGCACTTGATTGGATGATGGAAGTCAGCAGAATTTCTGCTCATTTACTAAGCTCTGGAGCAACTACACTTTGCAAAGTGCACAGTCTCTTTCCCTTTAGTAAATCAATCCCTTAGTGTCTGATTTGTCCGCCACAATGTCGCAGTCCCACTATAAGTCGCTGATCGCCGCCATCACTAGGGTGGCACAGGGGTGTAGTGGATAGCACTCTCGCCTAGCAGTAAAAAGGGGTTGCTGGTTCGAATCCCAACCACGACACTACCTGCCTGGAGTTTGCATGTTTTCCTTGTGCCTGCGTGGGTTTCCTCCCACACTCCAAAGTCATGCTGGTAGGTTAAATGGCTTCTGTCCAAAATTGGCCCTAGTATATGAATGTGAGTTGGGGACCTTGGATTGGGGGCTCCTTGAGGGTAGGGACCGATGTAAGTGTTCGATGTATGTGTGGAACGCTGCGTAAATTGTCGGTGCTATATGAGTACCTTAAATAAAATAATAATATAATAAATGAGCATCTTAATGAGACACTATGTACAGGTATAGGGAGAATTTTAGACACTCACTCAGCTTGAACTGGATGGACTTGTGTCTTTATTCAACCTTACTAACTTTGTAACTATCACTAGTAAAAAATAAATAAAACTTCCATATTTATATATATCATAGTTTGTAGATGCTCTAACTATTGCTCAAACCAACCAATATACGCTTTTTGGGATATTTTTTTTACCAAAAATATGTAGCAGGATACGTATTGACCTAAATTTTATAAAGAAATTCGATTTTTTAAAAAAATTTTTATTAGGTATATTTTATAGCAGAAAATAAAAAATATTGTTTTTGTTTCAAAATTGTCGGTCTTTTTTAGCTTATAGTGCAAAAAAGAAAAACCGCAGAGGTGATCAAATACCACCAAAAGAAAGCTCTATTTGTGGGGAAAAAAAAGGACTTAAATTTTATTTGGGTACAGCGTCGCACGACCGCGCAATTGTCAGTTAAAGTAATGCAGTGCCATATCGCAAAAAATGGTCTGGTCATGAAGGGGGGGTAAGCCTTCCGGAGCTGAAGTGATTAAAATAGAACTATGCTAAAAGATCTATACATCTAAACCAATAACATATCACAACCCCGTCATAATTTCAGATAAACTATATCTATGAAAAAGTGTATTTTTTTTTACTGGATTTCTATGTTTCTTAAGTTGCTTGTATTTATATAGTGAGTTAAAAATCTGTATTTTTCGCTAGAAAATTGCTTAGAACCCCCAAACATTATATATAATTTTTTTAGCTAAGACCCTAGAGCAGTGATGGCGGACCTTGGCACCCCAGATGTTTTTGAACTACATTTCCCATAATGCTCATGCACTCTGCAGTGTAGTGGAGCATCATGGGAAATGTAGTTCCAAAACATCTGGGGTGCCAAGGTTCACCATCACTGATATACACCACTCCCCCCCCCCGTCAGATCTTCTTATTTTGCACCCTTTAGTTTCCGCAATGTGATAGGCATACTTAAGTTATCACTAATGTACAGCTAAGGCATTGTTTTCATCGTTTTTTGCTATTCTCTCAACTTTCAACTTTTATTACATTTTATAAAAGACAAAACGCACAAACCGAGCAGACAGCGGTGTCATCAACAATAGTTAAATGGGAAAGGAATAAAAGGAGAGACAAATCCTTTTGCCGTACCGCTTAAGTGTAATCTAGCACTGCAGATTTTTATATTATTGTGCCTATGCATGTTATCTATTTGTCTGGCAGACGCCGAAAACATCAATTTGCTCGACCGGCCTGGAATTGTTTCCCCACAATAAGCACGCCTCTGATTTGCTCTTAGCGTTCCACTGACAAGCCACTTGATCAAAGTCAATTGTTGCCTGCACACGATTCTTAGACAAGCTAAAGAGAGAGGGCCTATTCTCTGAGCGTCATGGGAATATACAATGATGAAATCAAATAAGCAATCCAGTCAGCTGTCAGTGTTGGTTCACTACGTATTATGTATTACAGCGGACACCTAGGGGAGGAAGTGTCAGTGGCGATTTGTGATGCGTAATCCCCAACCGTTGCTTACTGAGCTTCATCAAATTAATAGTAAATTCCAATAAATTCTAAAGATCAGCTTGGAAATATATTTGCACAAAGGATATAGTCAAGGCGTTTTTATTTTTCTTTTTTTTTTTAACCTGGAGTTCTGCGAATGCTTCAGCTTGGACTTATAATTCTGCAGGACAAAAAGATGCCAACTGTCCTTGATTTGCCGGGGAAATCTAGCATCTATGTTCAGTGTCCCAATGATACTGGGGGGGGGGGGTTACTAAAACTAGACATGTGTGGTTTGTTTTGTTCTGAATTGAAATTCGGACAAATTTTTGTTTTTCGGAAATGCAAGTATTACAACCATACCAAATGTAAACGAATCCGAAATAACGCAAAAAAAAAAAAAATCAGATGAAATTCGAATTCAAATCATTTTCGAATACTTTTCGAATTCACATAGTTTTCTAAAGCGAAAAGTTTTCCAATTCAAAAGTTTTCCAATTTTCAAAGAGAATAAAATAGAAAAGAAAATAAAGGAATAGAGTAGAAAAAAATAGACTAGAAAAGAATATAACAGAAAATAAAAGAATAGAATATAATGGAGTAAAACAACAAAATAGAAGAGAAAATAAAAGAACAGAATAGACTAGAATATAATAGCAACAAATAGAATAGAATAATATAGAATATAACCATCTTCTGAAATTCGAATTTCAAATAGAATAAATTTTAATTCAAATACATAAGAAAAGAATAGAATAGAAAATAATAGATTAGAGAAAAGAATAGAATAGATAGAATAGACTATAATAGAATAGAATTTAAAAAAACAATAGAATAGGAAGAATAAAACCATTTCCCAAAATTCAAATAGAATCAATTTGAATAGGAAGATGGTTATATTCATTCTATTCTGTTCTTTTATGTTTTTTTCTATACTAGTGTTATTTTCTATTCTAGTCAAATCGATTCTATTTGAATTTTGGGAAATGGTTATTTCTATTTTATTCTATTTTTTAAATTCTATTTTTTTAATTCTATTCATTTCTATTCTATTCCATTCTATTCTGTTATTTTATTTTCTATCCTATTTTGTTATGTTTTACTCTATTATATTCATTTATTTTCTGTTATAGTCTTTTCTATTCTATTGTCTTTTTTTCTATTCTATTACTTTATTTTTTTATTAAAAAAAAAGTGCTGCTCTAAAAAGTGCCTGTGTGTTTAATAAACATGTATACACACGCTATACTATGTCTGTAGTAAACCACAAAAAAAATATAATGACACCACTAACTCAAATTGGTGTAACTCTGTGTTCATTTATATTGCAGCATGTGAGCTACTAATTGATTAGTATCTCTGCTTATCCTTATAACCACACTCTACTACTGCCTATAGAAAATCACATGCATATAGTGCTAATGAGTGCCACAACTAATTATTAATTAAAGTGACTCTGTGCAACAAAATTAAATATATACATTAATACTCAAATATCTGTCATAAAATAAATCCAATATATACAGTGGGGACGAAAAGTATTCAGACCCCCTTAAATTTTTCACTCTTTGTTATATTGCAGCCATTTGCTGAAATCATTTAAATTCATTTTTTTTCCTCATTAATGTACACACAGCACCCCATATTGACAGAAAAACATAGAATTGTTGACATTTTTGCAGATTTATTAAAAAAGAAAAACTGAAATATCACATGGTCCTAAGTATTCAGATCCTTTGCTCAGTATTTAGTAGAAGCACCCTTTTGATCTAATACAGCCATAAGTCTATTTGGAAAAGATGCAACAAGTTTTTCACACCTGGATTTGGGGATCCTCTGCCATTCCTCCTTACAGATCCTCTTCAGTTCTGTCAGGTTGGATGGTAAACGTTGGTGGACAGTCATTTTTAGGTCTCTCCAGAGATGCTTAATTGGGTTTAAGTCAGGGCTCTGGCTGGGCCATTCAAGAACAGTCACAGAGTTGTTGTGAAGCCACTCCTTCGTTATTTTAGCTGTGTGCTTAGGGTCATTGTCTTGTTGGAAGGTAAACCTTCGGCCCAGTCTGAGGTCCTGAACACTCTGGAGAAGGTTTTCGTCCAGGATATCCCTGTACTTGGCCACAATCATCTTTCCCTTGATTGCAACCAGGCATTCTGTCACTTCGGCTGAAAAACACCCCCACAGCATGATGCTGCCACCACCATGCCTCACTTTTGGGACTGTATTGGACAGGTGATGAGCAGTGCCTGGTTTTCTCCACACATGCCACTTTGAATTAAGGCCAAAAAGTTCTATCTTGGTCTCATCAGACCAGAGAATCTTATTTCTCACCATCTTGGAGTCCTTCAGGTGTTTTTTAAACGCATGTAAACTCCATGCGGGCTTTCATGTGTCTTGCACCAAGGAGAGGCTTCCGTCGGGCCACTCTGCCATAAAGCCCCGACTGGTGGAGGGCTGCAGTCATTGACTTTCTACAACTTTCTCCCTACCGACTGCATCTCTGGAGCTCAGCCACAGTTATCTTTGGGTTCTTCTTTACTTCTCTCACCAAGGTTCTTCTCCCCCGATAGCTCAGTTTGGCCGGACGGTCAGCTCTAGGAAGGGTTCTGGTCGTCCCGAACGTCTTCCATTTAAGGATTATGGAGGCCACTGTGCTCTTAGGAACCTTAAGTGCAGCAGATTTGTTTTTGTAACCTTGGCCAGATCTGTGCCTTGCCACAATTGTGTCTCTGAACTCTTCAGGCAGTTCCTTTGACCTCATGATTCTCATTTGCTCTGACATGCACTGTGAGCTGTAATGTCTTATATAGACAAGTGTGTGGCTTTCCTAATCAAGTCCAATCAGTATAATCAAACACAGCTGGACTCAAATGAAGGTGTAGAACCATCTCAAGGATAATCAGAAGAAGTGGACAGCTTCTGAGTTAAATATATGAGTGTCACAGCAAAGGGTCTGAATACTTAGGACCATGTGATATTTCAGTTTTTCTTTTTTAATAAATCTGCAAAAATGTCAACAATTCTGTGTTTTTCTGTCAATATGGGGTGCTGTGTGTACATTAACGAGGAATAAAAAGGAACTTAAATGATTTTAGCAAATGGCTGCAATATAACAGAGTGAAAAATTAAAGGGGGTCTGAATACTTCCGTCCCCACTGTATGTGCTCAAAATATTGCACTTACCTGCTCTGTGCAGTTGGCTTTGCACAGAGCAGCCCAGATCTTCCTCTTCTCCTGGCTCCTCCCACTTGCAGAGTGCCCCCACACCAGCAGCTTGTTATGGTGGGCACCCGAGCCCATTCAGACACAGAGCTTCAGCTCGAGCCCGCCCCCTCTTTCTCCTCATTGGATCACTGACGTTGACAGCAGCAGGAGCCTCCTGTTATGCAGGAGGATCTGTAAGGAATTACAACCACTCTGACTTGACTTATTGTACAGTACACTGGGTTGTCTTATTGTACACTTCACCAGGTGGGCCATCAAATGATTCACACACAAGTCCACCAGGTGGGAAAGATTTCTTTCAATGCATTTTGTGAATTTTAATTCACTTCATCAGGAGATGATACTGATAATGTATTTCCAAGGGAGGAATGCCAGGGGAGGTCTCAACTGGGAACCAGAGCCGCCAAGAAATGGGAGAGAAGAATTGAGAAACAGGCAGGAGATCAACAATTTCCAGTTGCACTCCTTAATAGTTGCCTCAGTCATAAATCTGTTTGTCCTCCCAGTGCAGTCCCTGGGCGCCACTGAGACTGTCCTGGAAAACAAACAGGTTTATGACTGAGACTAAAATTAAGGACTACAAATGGAAATTGTCTATCGTCTGCCTGTTTTTCATTTTCTCTCCATTTTTTGGTGGCTCTGGTTCCCCACAGTTCCGGGTACAGGCTCCATTCACACTTCATGTAGCAGTAACGCGCGTCCCGGCTCATAATTTTTGGGGGCGATTTTACTAGTGTTTCCACATGTCACGCATAAGGCAGCCCATTCATTTGAATGCATTGCCCTATGTGTGTTTGCCACGCAAAAGAAGCTCTTGCTGGTTTTTGGGCAACAAGCCTCTCAGTTTTTTCCCATGCATTTTGCAGCGATTTCCACGCATTGTTGATGCATGACAATTATGGCAAAATAGCACTGTTTGGGGTGCCATTGAGGATGAATGATACCCAAACGTGTGTCATGTTTTGCTGCAATTTTAGCACAATTTGGAATCGTGGGCAGAATCATGCCAATTCTGCCCTCAATTCTGAATCGCTAGGTATGAATGGGGCCTAGAACTGCTGACTTTTAATAAACCCACACTCGCCTGTCCCAGGATCCAGTGCTATGCTCACCTGAGCCGTTTTCTCCACCCGTCTTTGGTTCCCGGTGCCGGCATCCTAAGTGTGGGCACCTGGCTGTGAAGCCTCAAGTACTGCACATGCCTGAGCTGCGCTGCGCTTTTTAACCACTTCCTTCCCTGCCCATAGTCAAATGACCTCCGCAAGAGGGATCTCCCATCCTGGGCGGGCGTCATATGACATCCTCGGCTTTCCAGCCATCTAGGGGGCACGCGCGCGCCACGTCACTCAGGAGCCGAAGCGAGTGGCTGGCGGCCGCGATGCCCACCAGGCACCCACGATTGCTGGTAACAGAGCAGGGATGTGGACAACGCCATACAAGCTGTCTGCCATCTGCCCTGTACAGTAAAAACTGGGATTCATTGGTGAAGAGAACACCCCTCAAAAGTGCCAGATGCCATTGAATGTGATGGGTGCCGCTGCTGAACATGCCTCCTCAGCTCCCGACACTGATGCCCTCGGGTGGCTCACGGTCCCTCACATTGTGCCATCAATTGCACATATACTTGTACTGTAAGTGATTCTTAGGGGGGGTGTTCTCAATCTATCCTCCCCTATATTGATACAAGTTAACTTACCTAGACAACCTATTTCCCATTGCAGATACATCACGTGCTTGCTCCTGATAAGCAGCATAAAGTCGCGAAACGCGTCCGGCTACCAGATGCCGTTTATCATACAACTACGTGTTTAATAGATTATTGTGCCAATACATATACATAATCACATTACTGTGACAGGGATCAGAAAGGACATAGGCCATGCAGATGTCATCTTGCAATATATGTATACTTAATTATGAATTTGGATTCTGTAACCTTATCATGCTATTCGTTTTTATAACCATGTTATTACCAATTATCATTGTTTTAGAAATCGACATAACGATTTAGTGTGTATTTCTATGTCTATGGAATGTACCGTATGTAATTATATGTTTACAGAATATTAAATATTTTAATACAACCATTCTATTCGATTCTAACCACGTGCTTTACATAAAGTCCCACCTCCTTGCTCCTTTTTCTTCTCAGAGGAAGATTTCACCCTGTTTGGTGGTTGCCAGTACTACATCCAAGCGATCGTTAAAGCGGTGTCCCCCCCCAACAAAAAAAAATTAAAAACCAGCAGCTACACATACTGTAGCCGCTGGCTTTTAACAATAGGACTCTTACCTGTCCTGGAGTCCAGCAATGTCAGCACCGCAGCTGATGTTTCCATGTGCAAAGCCCTGCTCCTCTCTCCTACTGGCCCGGCAACAGGGAGAGGAGGAGTGAGCTCCATGGTGATGTCGCGGGCCGTGGCCTGGACTCCTGTTAGTGGGAACAGGATACCTGTCAAAGACCCCTCACCCCAAAAGGTGCCAATTGTGGCACCAGAGGGGGAGAGGAGACAAATGAGCGTAAGTTCCACTTTTGGGAAGAATTCCGCTTTAAGGGGCTGCACACCCTTATTGTGTTATTGTGCTACACATACTATCTGAGTGCACCAGATAAAATTAAAGTTTATTAAAGTTTATTAAAGTGGTTTAAACGGTTCAGCACTATGTTAGTTTTCTGATTTCTTTAGGAGTACTACCGATAAGGATTGTCGCAGGAGATAGAGGATTCACTTACTACTGAAGATTTACCCACCTACCACCTATTTACCCACCTTAAAGGGGAAGGCGCACATTGACCTGTGTAAGATCAATAATGGAGGTGAGCGCGTAGTTTGGATAGTGGCATGTACTGAAAATTGCCTTGAACCTTTTAACTGTCCCATGAACTAGCTTCTTCACTCTATTGGACTTTTTGTGTTTTAAGCATACTTTATATTACTGGAAATGTTTACCACAAATTATCACTGGTCTAGGCATCTCAGTGGTGTTTTATTCAAAGTGTTTATTATCTATATATTTCACACAGTGTACTTGGTTCTAATGATGTATAGGACCCCTGCCCAGACCCTTTTCAGCTTTCAGCTCTGTCACACTTTCAATGACAATTGTGCGGTCATGCTACACTGTTCCCATATGAAATGTTAATCATTTGTTCCCACAAATAGAGCTTTCTTTTGGTGGTATTTAATCACTGGGTTTTTTCTTTTTTGCTAAACAATCTAAAAAAGACCGTCATTTTTGAAAAAAAAAAGTTTTTCTTTGTTCCTGTTATAAAATGTTGTAAATAAGTATGTTTTCTACTTCACTGATGGCACTGATGAGGCTGCACCAACGAGCACTGATAGGGCGGCACTGATGAGGTGGTAAAGAGCCTACGTCATAGGCTCTTTACAGAAATCGGAGATGTGGTGTGTCAGAGCAACCCACAGAAATGTGCACAAGTGGCTTATCCTGCTGGACGTCATATGACGCCCAGTCAGGATAACTGATCCCCGCCTGGCTGTTATTCTGCTATAGGCCAGACGGGATGTGGTTAAAGTGTTATTAAACCTAGACTATGAAAAACTCTCATTAAATGCTATATAGCAGATTGCTCATACTCACAAAGCCACTAAAGTATTTGTTTTGTGTAGAGTGAAATATACCTGGTTGATCCTGCCTTCAGCTGTCCCTTCCATCTTCTCTGTGTCCCCACTGCAGGTTGTATAGAGCAGCTGTTTTTTTTTCACAAAAAAGAAGCAATACAAAGAGAACAGGATACTTTTTCATACAAGTACATGGTAAAGCAGGCACATATCAGGAATATGAGATGTTGCGGTTTACATTTTCTTTATCCACTTCAGCTCTGGAAGGTCTTGCCCACTTCCTGACCAGGCCATTTTTTGCAATACGGCACTGCGTTGCTTTAATTGACAATTGCGCGGTTGTGCAACGCTGTACCCCAAAAAAATTAACTTTTTTTTTCCTACAAATAGAGCTTTCTTTTGGTGGTATTTGATCACTTCTGCATTTTTTCTTTTTTGCGCTATAAACAAAAAAGTCCGACAATTTTGAATAAAGAACAATATTTTTTACTTTCTGCTATAAAACATTCCCAAAAAGAAAATTTAAAAAAATCTAATGTTTTCATCAATTTAAGGCCAATATGTATTCTACATATTTTTGATCATAAAAAATCCCAATAAGCATATGTTGATTGGTTTGCGCAAAAGTTATAACGTCCAAAAACTATGGGAATTATTTTGGGACTTTTTTTTATTGTTTTTTCTAGTAATGGCGGTGATCAGTGATTTTTTTAGCAGGACTGGGACATTGCGGCGGACAAATTGGACACAAAGTGATGCTTTTTGGGGACCAGTGACACCACTACAGTGATCAGTGCATAAAAAATGCACTGATCACTGTATAAATGACACTGGCAGGGAAGAAGTTAACTCCAGGGGCAATCAAGGGGTTAAGTGTGTGCCTGGGAGGTGCTTTCTGTGTGGGGGACTGTGGGAACGTGCATGAAACTACGCACAGGAACGTGATTTTGCGCAGCCAGGCAGCCTTGCCGCAGTATATGTACGTGGGTCAGTCCGGAAGTGGTTAATGTACATATACATAGCTCCCTTTTTTCAAGGGACTGTCCCTGATTTGGAGCAATGTCCTTCTGTCCCTCTTTCCTCCTCATTTGTCCCTTATTTTGGTCTGATCCATATAGTTGTATATAAAATGCACTTTTTATCTTTCAAAAAGTGTTTCCCAGTGCTAAACCTTTCATCCAAATTCTAAATTGCTGCATTTGTAAATTTTAAAAGCCAATATAAAGGAATAGTAGTGGTAAAAAAAAAAAATATTTTAGAAACATTAAATATGATTAAAATTACAAGATACCCCAATAATCATGCGAAAGATTTCCCTGCATGTTGCTGTTGAACAGCCCCCACCACCACCTTAAAGATCTTTCCCTGCAGAAACCAAAGAACAGGGAAATATTATGTTACCACACGACAGTGCTGCAAGAATAAGGTTTTTTTTTTCAAAAACAAAATACAGTGCCATACTATTGATGATTTATGTGAATAAATTATAGCAATTAATATTTCTCTGGTATCACTTTAAAGTATGTGAACCCTCTCCTTCTGAAATAACCCATTCAGTTTTAAATAGAAACAAAAGGCAAAACATTTGTGCATACATATATAAAAAAAAAAGATTAATACCCTTTTTTACATGTGATCACATACCCTCTGTTCTCAGCTGTATAAGAAACTTAGGCCTCGTACACACGGTTCGAAAATCAGAAGGGAAAAGATGAGCTGTTTACGGATTTTCGGATCGTTAGTACGGTGCTTTCGACAGCCGATTTAACTTTTTCGTCAGACAAAAGCTGGATGTGCAGACTATAAAATTTTTGGCGGATGTAGACTCAACATCTGATTTTTGGATGGTCAGTACAGAAATTGTCACACAAAAGTCAACACTCATACTCGGAATCAAGGAACGACTGGGAAGAGTTTGTAAACTACTGTTCGTAATCTAGAATTAACATTCGTGATGCGGCAGTTGATGAAATGTCAAAATGCAGCGCACATTCTCGTCTTCTTTAATGGGATAATAATGAAGCTGCTTTTCTGGTGATACTAATGTAGTTATGCCAAACATGTTTTAAAAGGCATTTGTTTTGTATGATCTGAAAATCGCGAATTAATGCTCACCAGACTTCTACTAACACGAAATTAGCAGAAGGGGCCCAAAGGGTGGCGCTTGAGAAATGAACTTCCTCTGTATACTCTCATAGTACGTCACTACGTTCATGTTTTGTCAAATGACAATTTGCGGATAGTTAGTATGCTAGACAAAATCCTGCACACGCGCTTTTGACAAAAATCAGATGCTCGGTCGTCCAACAATCAAACCGTGTGTACGAGGCCTTAGAGAGCTAGGGGAAGGAGAAACAGCAGTACTCTGATATTCCCAGTGAATGGCTGTGCAAGGGGCACATGTCAGGACAAGTCTGATCATTGAAGGTGAGCAGGTGGAGTTCTCAGCACAGCTAAAAAAACACTGACCATGCTGTGCTTTCCTGCCTAGTGTGGATTGTTTTTAACAGGAATGCAAGGGGGCTGGCAGGAACACCAGGGATTTCACAAAAAAGAAGCAATACAAAGAGAACAGCAGACATTTTCATACAAGTCAGGCAGGCACATATTAGGAATATGAAATGTTTTACATATTCTTTAAAACCACTTCCATACCACAGTATGTCAAATGACGTCCTGGGCTTTGAGTGGGGATATTTGAATGATGCAGGCATCATTCAGATATAATTTTTTCCACTGGCGATTCCCTGCACCATAAGAACAATCTGGCAGCTGTTCAGCCACTCGATTGTTTTTACAGGAGGCGGAAGGAGATGTCCCCCCTCCCTCCAGTGCTTCTACCAGTGAGCCTGTGCGGACAACAAGCCGGAGAAAGAATCCGCCAGCTGTGGAACTTCACCATAAAGAATACCGTGGACCAGATGGTCTCTGGCAGTCTCTATGACCTATGGAGGCCGGACACGACGTTATGACGTCTGGCCCCGGCAGTTATAAACACTGCCGTGTATTCGGCTGGAAAGCCGAGATTGTTCATTTTTTTTTGTTTGTTTTTTTTTGTTTTTTATTTGATCTCAGGCTTTCTAGCATAGAGGAGAAATGAGGGGTCTTATTGAGCCCACATCCCTCCATAAAGAGGATCTGTCATGCCCTATTCCTATTACAAGGGGTGTTTACATTCCTTGTAATAGGAATAAAAGTGATAAATTAAAGGGAAAGTGTTGAAATAAAAAAATAAAAATAAAATAAACAATAAAAAAAAAATTTAAAGCACCCCCTGTCTGCTAAAAAAAAAAAAAAAAATCACTTTTTTATATGCAGTGTAGTAATTTAAAAAACAATTATGCTGAAAAACAGTACAGCATTAGCAGCGCTCAAAATCCAATTAACAGAAGTCCAAATAATCAAAAGACTTAATCATATGTGAAAGGTAAAATGAAAGTTCATCCATGTGTTTCCATGCTAACTGCATCTTATATTTCGACCGTCACCACACCTCGTGAAATAACACCCCTATGGTCATGAATTCGCCAGATAAATGGTAATAAGCCCGCATGATGATCCGTTCATGGAGCAGCAAGCACAGGTCCTTCCATCTATGTGTCACTCATGACAAGGAAACACATATACATAGCGTAATTCCGTAAAACCAACATTTTTTCAATCAATTTCCCCCCCTTGCAAGTTGCACTCACAAGAACAATATTTCAAACAGGCATTTCAATATAAACAGTCTTGTCACATTTGGTTTTTAGCTCTCAACACCAGATGGATTACTCTCACGGCGGTGTACCTGGGTTGAGCTGACCGTTGATAGACAGACTGGATGGCTATGTAGTCACGCCCTGAAGTACGTTCCATCATTACTTCATCAGAGGGCACAACCACACAGCACAGCTCATCCAATATATACTCGTAGGGGGGCGCAAATTTAACCCACCCTCCGTCACACAACAAAATCTGTTCTACATTTAGGAAGACTATCAATGGTATATGCGTACGGGCGGGGAATTACCCCCTACATCCATCACATCACTGGGAACACCATAACATTATAGCTACGGAGGCACCTAAGCCTAAACATATCCCGTAACATAGATAATTATTAAATGCTCAGTTTTCTATTGATATCTTACAATCGCATAACAGCCTAATTAATGACTATTTAATATCACTAAAAAGCAGGATCGTGCCCGCATATTGCACCGATCCAAATATCGGTCAATTGTATCGTGTATGTCAATTCAATGCCGATAAACTATTTGAATTTAGATTTAAATATATAAAAAAAATCATTATAAGATAAGTGACATAGGTGCCTCCATATAAAGCATATAACATTCATATGCAAAACATATTGGAATATTAACGTTAAAATAAACATAAAGATTAACTTATCAAAGTAAAAATACATTTAAAATCACTAATAAAAATCTATAATGGTGTTTAATCCATCCAACTTATAAATGACAGCTTTAGAAGAACCAGAAATAAAGTAAGGGTTTTATCTATTAATACATATAATTTAGTTACTAAAAAAGCTTAATATTATTAATATGTTCAGAAACTTTTTCCTAATGTGTGTTTTGTATGACCTATATACATCAGGCCACATGGGCACTGTAATGCATATACCACATGGGTCGAATTACATGTAATGAGATTGTTGATTTTAAATATTTTATCATTAGCAAATTCAGTCATGCCTCTTATATGTGTAGTCACCTGCCTGCAAGATAAACATCTACGGCAGGAATAGAAACCTTCCCTATTCCAAAACATTAGAGGTTTAATTGGGGGATCTAATATTTTTTCTTTACTATTTTATCCCCAAATGAGGGTCCCTTCCGATAAATCTTGGGTCCTTGGGTACTGCTTTCCTTAAAATCTTATCCATACTTAAAATTGGCCAGTACTTTATAAAAATAGTTTCCACTTCTTTATATTGTGAGTGAAAGTTACTTGTAAACCCCCATTCATGACTCACATCATTAGATTTAACTTTATCGGTCAAACATACAGTATGCTTAACCCCTTGTAAGGCCCTATCTAACCGTCCTGGGTTATATCCCTTTTCCACAAAGCATTCCTTAATAATTTGCGATTGTGTTATAAAATCACCATCTCTAGTACAATTTCTTCTGATCCTTGTAAACTGATCATTGGTATATTTCTAAGCCAAGTCGAATGATGGCTGCTGTGGGAGGGTAAGTAACTATTTCTATCGGTAGGTTTGAAATAAACTTTAGTAGTAGTTAATTCTCGATTATATAACGGTAACATCCAAATAATTTATCTGTTCTTTATACCAGATGCAATCCAATTTTATGTTATTATTTTGCTTAAGACTCTCGACAAACTGCATCAAGGAGGATTCAGGCCCAACCCAAATAAAAAACAGGTCATCTATGAACCTTTAATAAAATATAAGTTCACTCCTCTGTTGACCATAAAAATACCTATCCTCCCATTCACTCATAAACAGGTTTGCCAAGCTTGGCGCAAATTTTGCGTCCATCGCAACGCCCTTCTTCTGTTTACATTTTTTTCCAGAGAACCAAAAATAATTATGGGACAAACAAAATGCTAGGGCCATCCCCAAGAACTTTTACTGTATATATGGTAAGTCATCCCTTTGAATGCCCAGTTTAGTGACAGGAGGGCATCATTGTGCTGGATTACAGTGTACAATAATGCCACATCAGCTATCGCCAAAAATACCTCACCTTGTTCGGGGATATCGACATTTTTTATGCTTGGAGAGGTCGTCCTCCACTTACCTCATAGCAACCCAGGGAGCAGGGGTGGTGGCATTCACCTCAAAGGGGAAGACCCTGGAGCCCTCTGGAAACAGTAGGAAGAAAGATAGGAGAGGTTGCAGAAGTGGATGAAGAGTCCAACAAAAAAAGAAGGGAGACAGATTAGCGGGCATTTAAAATTTGGCAAAAGTAGACTTGACTAGTAAGGAAATAAATATATTGAATGCTGGTCTGAAATGCACAGCAAAAAAACCTATCAAAAAGAAGGGCGTTGCGATAGGCACAAAATTTGTGCCAAACTTGGCAAAACTGTTTGAGTGAATGGGAGGATAGGTATGTTTATGGTCAACAGAGGCGTGAACTTATATTTTATAAAAGGTTCATAGATGACCTGTTTTTTATTTGGGTTGGGCCCGAATCCTCCTTGATGTAGTTTGTCAAGAGCCTTAACCAAAATAGTAACAACATAAAATTGGATTGTATCTGGAATAAAGAACAGATCAATTTTTTGGATGTTACCGTTATGTTATATAACCGAGAATTGACTACTAAAGTTTATTTCAAACCTACCGATAGAAATAGTTACTTACCCACCCACAGCGGCCATCATCCGACTTGGCTTAGAAATATACCAAAAGGCCATTTTACAAGAATCAGAAGAAATTGTACTAGAGATGGTGATTTTATAACACAATCACAAATTATTAAGGAATGCTTTGTGGAAAAGGGATATAACCTAGGACGTTTAGGGCCTTACAAGAGGTCAAGCATACCACTCAAACTATGTGTTTGACCGATAAAGGAGGTTTATAAGTAACTTTCACTCACAATATAAAGAAGTGGAAACTATTTTTAGAAAGCACTGGCCAATTTTAGGTATGGATAAGATTTTAAGGAAAGCAGTACCCAAGGACCCAAGATTTATTTATCGGAAGGGACCCTCATTTGGGCATGAAATAGTAAAGAAAATATTAGATCCCCCAATTAAACCTCTAATGTTTTGGAATAGGGCAGGTTTCTATTTCTGAACATATTAATAATATTAAGATAGGTTTTAAGGACCATAGTGTTTCAATGCACTTTCGTTGTAAACATATTAGAGACCCTTCGGGTTTGAAGTTTTGGGGCATAGAAATAACTAAATCTAAGTTCATGACCTATCTCAGTGTGAAACTAAGTGGCTATACTTTGAGCTTGATCTCAATTGTTTTATCAGTGATTATTAGCTTTTTTAGTAACTAAATTATATGTTTTAATAGATAAAATGCTTACTTTATTGCTGGTTCTTCTAATGCTGTCATTTATACGTTGGATAGATTCAAGCGGGAGTCCGGCGACCAATCTTTTTTTTTTTTAGGTCTTTGAGACACTTTGCTAACCCCAAAATAATACTCACAGTTTGGGTGTAATATTTCCGTCTCTGTCTGTTTTCGTACTGAAGAATAACTTAAAAAATGTGATGCTGGCTGTTTCCATCTTGCTTGTGGGCATGTGAAGCCCACAAGCATTGATTTCCTGGATGCGGTGAATGCCTATCTAAGTGTGAAACTAAGTGGCTATACTTTGGACACTTTACATCCCAAAGGGATGAACGTTGAGCTTGATCTCAATTGTTTTATCAGTGATTATTAGCTTTTTTAGTAACTAAATTATATGTATTAATAGATAAAACCCTTACTTTATTGCTGGTTCTTCTAATGCTGTCATTTATACGTTGGATGGATTAAACACCATCATAGATTTTTAGTAGTGATTTTAAATGTTTTTTTTACTTTGATATATATGTAAGTTCATTTTTGTTTATTTTAACTTTAATATTCCAATATGTTTTGCATATGAATGTTATGTGCTTTATATGGAGGCACCTATGTCACTTATAAAGATTTTTTTATATATTTAAATCTAAATTCGAATAATTTTTCGACATTGAATTGACATACACAATACAATTGACCGATATTTGGATTTGTGCACTATGCGGGCACGATCCTGCTCTTTAGTGATTTTTAATAGATAGTCATTAATTAGGAGAAGAACGTGGATTGGGACTTTGCATGTGCCTCGGTGGAGTAATTGATTTATTGATTTATAACACAATGTTTTTTTTTTAAATTTCATAAAGATTCTTTACCTTCCTTGGATGCAAATTTTTAAAACATTACAGTTTAAGAGAACATACAATTGTACTGTTAAGTTGATCCAGGTTGTGCGAGTCTCCCCTTCCCTCTCCCCTTCTCTGTTTCCCTTTTCTTCTCTTTCCCCTTCCCCCTTCTCCCTCTCTTTCCCCCCCTTCCCACGGTTCCTTTCCCTTCTTTTTTTCCTTTCCCTTTTCCCCCTCCTCTCTCTTTTTTTCCTTTTTTCCATTTTATTCCCCTTTCTATACCTCTCCTCTTTTCTATCGTTCTCCCCTTCTTTGGTCTCTTCTCTCCTTTCCCCTCACCTTTCCCCTTTTCTTCCCCCTTTTCTTTTCACTCCTCTTCCCCCTTTCCCCTCCCCCCCTATCCTTCTTTCTTTACCTCTTTTTCCTTTCCCCCTTTTTTTTTCCCTTCCCTGTCCCCCTCTCCTTTCCACCCCTCCTTTCCATTCTCCTTTTGCCTTTCCTCTTTTTCCCTGTTCTTTCCCCTTTCCCTCCCTTCCCCTGGTTCACTAACTACTCCCCATCACTTTCAACACTCCCTTTCCTTTCCTCACCCTGGTCACAACTTTCTATTTTCACCAGCACTCACCTTTTCCAACACCCCCAGTTTCATATTATACTATATTATTTCACACACAGAGGAGTCCACCCTGTTTTCCTTCAGCGAGGCTTGGCGGGGTATCCCCTAGGGCTCCCCAGGCTCATCGTCCTCTCTGGCCTGACATGCCACACATGCAACCTGAAGGTAAGTTACAAACAAGCAATCATACCTGCTATCAATAAATTAAATTTCTGTATGCTAAATTAGAGTATCCATTTCCCTTTTCCTTTCTCCGTATGGAATACTCCCGTGTCTATAGGACACTGCTGGACATAAACAAGCATGACCTGTAACTGCATTTTTGTTAAAAATATCTTTATGCTGTTATATCAGTATTTTACACCTAAGGGTAATTATAAATGTCCTACAATGATGTAGGAGTGTGTCATGTTTTATATATGCACCATTAACAATTTATCTAACATTTTATGATTTAGCTAATTTCGCAATTTTGTATCTCAAGAACATCTTTGATATTTACATGCTGTTTGTGCTGTTCTAAAAGGCCCTGACAAGCAGGGTTCCTGCGAAACGCGTAGTTCACACTTTATGATATTCCATACCAGGACTCGCACAACCTGGATCAACCTAACAGTACAATTGTATTTTCTCTTAAACTCTAATGTGTTAAACATTTGCATCCAAGGATGGTAAATAAAGTATCTTTATAACATTTTTTAAAAAAACATTGCATCATAAATCATTGTCTTTACTCCACCGAGGCACACGCAAAGTCCCAATCCACGTTCTTCTCTAAATTTTGTTTCTACTAGGGACGGTGCCTCCATGTGAGTCATAATTATCTCACGCCTACCCCCACACTCACTTGCTAGTCATTAATTAGGCTGTTATGTTATAGCAATTGTAAGATATCAATATGAAACTGAGCATTTCATAATTGTCTATGTTACGGGATATGTTTAGGCTTAGGTGCCTCCGTAGCTATAATGTTAAGGTGTTCCCAGTGATGCAATGGATGTAGGGGGTAATTCCCCACCCGTACGCATATACCATTGATAGTCTTCCTAAATGTAGAACAGATTTTGTTGTGTGACGGAGGATGAGTTAAATTCCTGCCCCCGTATGAGTATATATTGGATGAGCTGTGCTGTGCGGTCATACCCTCTGACGAAGTTATGATGAAATGTACGTCAGGGTGTGACTACATAGCCATCCAGTCTGTCTATCAACGGTCAGCTCAACCCGGTACACCGCCGTGAGAGTGATCCATCTAGTGGTGAGAGCAAAAAATTAAATGTGACAGGACTGTTTGTTTTGAAACGCTTGTTTGAAATATTTTTCTTGCAAGTGCAACTTGTAAGGGGGGAAATTGATTGAATAAATTTTGGTTTTATGGCATTACGCTATGTATATATGTTTCCTTGTCATGAGTGACACACAGATGGAAGGACCTGTGGTTGCTGCTCCATGAACAGATCATCATGCGGGCGTATTATTACAATTTATCTGGTGAGTTCATGACCATAGAGGTGTTATTTCACAAGGTGTGGTGACGGTCGAAATATAAGACGCAGATCGCATGGAAACATATGGATGAACTTTCATTTTACCTTTCACATATGATTAAGTCTTTTGATTATTTGGACGGCTCTTGTCATGGACTTCTGTTAATTGGATTTTGAGCGCTGCTAATGCTGTATTGTTTTTCAGCATAATTGTTTTTTAATGTCTAATGTGATTATATTAGCTGCCAGAATATTTTAAAAATATTTTTAAAAAATTGGATTTTTTTTCCCATAAGCGCCAGGAGTGGTTTGGTTCTTACTAGTATTCTTACTATTCTACATATATTGTATGACCAGTGTAGTACTTTGTTTCATTTTTAAAGATACTATTTAATTATACTTTTTGGCCCTTTCAAAACTGTTGTATACAGAGGGATCACATCTGACATCATACACTCATTATCATATACAAGTGAAGAGTAAATCTGTGCACTGAGCAATTTTAAGCAAATAATGCCCCGTACACATGGTCGGATTTTCCGATGGAAAATGTCCGATCGGAGCGTGTTGTCGGAAATTCCGACCGTGTGTGGGCTCCATCGGACATTTTCCATCGGATTTTCCGACACACAAAGTTGGAGAGCAGGAGACAAAATCCGTTGTTGGAAATTCCGATCGTGTGTACACAAATCCGACGGACAAAGTGCCACGCATGCTCAGAATAAATAAAGAGATGAAAGCTATTGGCCACTGCCCCGTTTATAGTCCCGACGTACGTGTTTTACGTCACCGCGTTTAGAATGATCGGATTTTCCGACAACTTTGTGCGACCGTGTGTAGACAAAACAAGTTTGAGCCAACATCCGTCGGAAAAAATCCTAGGATTTTGTTGTCGGAATGTCCGAACAAAGTCCGACCGTGTGTACGCCCTATTAGAGTTACCTTTTAAAACAATTAAATATAATTAAAATTATAAGACACCCCAATAATCATGCAACAGATTTTCCTCCACTTTGTTGTCAAAAAGCGAGTGTAACAAAAATGCAGTGTGTCCCAGGAAGCTTTTTAAGTTGTTTAGTAACTAATACCAACAATGTGTTAACTATTTATAACATGCCATAAAGCTAAAAATACAGACTCTCCTTAGACTTATGACTTAGAAGTGCAGGACTCCCATCTGAAAATCCCTTTAGCAGGAGGCTCTTCTGCATTATTCATTCCACCTAGTACAATAAAGAGCCACCAGCTCGGATTCGTCTTATCGCTGTGATAACTTTGCATTCTTATCTGTCAAAGAACAGATTTAACAATTTCTTCACATATCCATGAAATATTTATTCATATGCAGCTTGAGCATTACTGATCTCAGTCACATGAGCAAAGTAGGGTTATCTTTTGGAACTGTTTCATGCATAGAAACAGATTACTTTATGATCAGGAGATGCCTAGCATGGCCCGCAGCAGAGGCTGCATGAAAGGGCTGCGCAGGAGCTGCTGCTTATGTTTTCCATGGTAACTGCATGTTCCTCTTTTCTTGAATCGTGCAAGGATTATGGACAACATTCCGAACTCCAGCTGTTAAAGGTAACCTACCTACTTTCCTTTCTTCTCTCCCTCATCTGATTGTCTCATTTTTTGACACAGCTGATACTTTAACCTTGAATCTATTCTGCCTGCTTTTATTCTGTTCCGTGGCGTAGCTATAGCCATAGCAGGCCACACGCCTGCTTATGGATCCCAGGTTTGGGATGACTTTCAAAACAGTCTTCACTAGAAGAGTACAGCACATACTGTAAAAATGTGCTTTATCATTCTATCTTAGTTCAGGCCCATGGGCAGCTCTTATCTATGCTCATTCATAGAACCTTTCCCCTTCCTTTTTTCTCTTTTCTTTTTTTTTCTTCTCTCCTTTTCGACTTCCCTTTTCCTTTCCCCTTCCCCTTATCTTTCTGATCTTCCCTTCTCTTTCTTCTTTTTCCTTCCCTTCTTTTTTTTTTTTTTCTTCTATCTTCACTTCCCTTTCTTCTATTTCCTTGCCTTTCTTCTCTTCCCTTGCCTTCCCTTCCCATTCTCTCTCTTCTCTTCCCTTCACTTTATTCTGTTCCCTTCTCTTTTCTCATCCTCCCTCCTCCTCCTTCTCTTCTCATGCCTTCTTTTTCTTCCCTTTTCTTCCCTTCTCTTTCCTTCCCTTCTCTTTCCTTCCCTTCTCTTTCCTTCCCTTATTTTTCATTCCCTTCTTTTCCATTCCCTTCTTTTTCCTTCCCATCTCTTTCCATGCCTTCTCTTTATTCCCTTTTCTTTCCTTATTTTCTTTCCCTTATCTATCTTCTCTTCCTTTCCAATGCTCTCTCTTCTCTTCCTTTCCAATGCTTTCTCTTCTCTTCCTTTCCTTTCCCTTGCCTTGTGTCTCTTCTCTTCCCTTTCCTTCTCTCTCTCCTCTTCCTTTCTCTTTCCTTCACTTCCCTTCTCTCTCTTCTCTTCCTATCTTTTCCCTTCCCTCTCTTCTCTTCCTTTCCCTTCCCTTTTGTCTCTTCCTTTCTCTCTCTCTTCTCTTCCTTTCCCCTCACTTTTATCTCTTCCCTTCTCTCTCTCTTCACTTCCTTTCCCTTCCCTTGTCTCTTCCCTTTTATCTCTTCCCTTCTCTCTCTTCTCTTCCTTTCCCTTCTCTCTCTTATCTTCCCTCTCTTCTCTTCCTTTCCCTTCCCTTTTGTCTCTTCCCTTCTCTCTCTTCTCTTTGCCTTCTGTTCTCCCTCCTCCTCTTCTGTCTCTTCGTTCCCTCATTTTTTCAGCTTGATGAACCTCAAGAAAAAATATCAACTTATTGATAGCATGAAATTATCTTCTAAACAGCCTCCAGTACAGGAGTACAGCATTAACAATGTGCTTTATCTTTCAATCTCAGTGCAGGTCTATAGACAGCTTTGATCTATACTCATTCATAGAACCTTTACCTCTAAGTCTAGAAAATAATACACTGAGTGGCTTATTCGGATATTGATTTTCTTGAAGTAGTTATTCAGTAAAGCTGCTGATTGTGCTGTTTGATGTACATAAAACGGCTGGAACATGCACCTACAAATCTGCTCTATGAAATATTATCAAAATATAACCATATATATATAGAAATGTGAACCACTTCAAAATAGTTTTGTTATTCTACCGCTTATCTGAAACTAACTGTAACTGAAAAAATATAAGTATATAAGTAGTCCTTTTACTTCAAATACTGTAAATGTTTCTGGCATATACATTATGGAATAAATGTGTTTCTTTAGTCTTCATTTATACATGCTGGACTGCCTTCACAGCAGATAAGACCTGTAAACAACTGAAATCTTTGGGGGTTACTTAAAGTTTGACTTGGTCCTGCAACAAGCAGTGATTTTTACTCTACTGCTCCAACCCCAGAATGAAGGGGGCCCTCTGTGTCATCACATACCATGCAGGATTAGTGGTGGGTGCAGGTCCTGCATTGCAAATGATAACACGGACTAACAAGCAGATGCATGACTAGGATTTAAAGGTTTAGGTCATACACGGCATATAAGCAATACATCTGGAGGTGACTAGTGCTGTAACTACTTTCTTAGCACCTAGTTGGAATGGTGATGGTTAGACTATTTATGTACTCTTGGGTTCAGAAGAAGAAAGGGAGACAGAGGGGGTTTACATTTCACTGCTAGTGAACACCATTGTGAAGGGGTTAATACTACTGACACCAGTGCTAGGGGCTAATATACTAATGTTGGGGGTTATTGCACTCACTGACACCAATGTTGGGGGTTATTATTGCACTTACTGACACCAATGCTGTGGTTGTTGTATGCCATTTTTTTCAGTGCGCATTGATACGCTGAAAAAAAGCAGCAGGACTGAAATTTTTGGACATTGTTGTGCAAAAATGTTCTGCCTTTGGGTGGCCCTCTGGAAGCCACACTTGAGGCCACCACTGGTTTACAGTATTAAGAAAAATATTATTGTAGCCCCTTCATACATAGGCTGTTAGGTAACTATAGTATGGAACTTCTGCTGTAGCCACAGGAGCCAGAATTGTTTATTTTGGTCTGCTCAGGACTTTACATGCTGGGAGTTTGATTACCTCTCCCTGACTCTGAGAGAGCCTTCTGAAGATTAGGGCAGGAGGCTTTAAAAACCCAGCCTGAATATTTATAGGACTTTCGCTGAGGCCATGCTTATGAATGGTGTACTCTTCGGAACTCTGTGCGTAAAGTCTCCTCTCTTGAGCTCCCCCCCACCACCACCACCACCACCATTGCCCTCTCCAAGTTCACCGGCAATAAATGAACAAAACGACACCCTTAGCCTGTTTACTGAGCCAGAATGGGTGGATGACAATGGTGTGCCTGGCTGCCTTGTACTGATTATGGAAAGAACTTGGGAACATTAACAGTGGCTCCTTTGGGGGCAGAGCATTAATATAATCTTGTATAGTATTATTATTTAGAGAAGCATGTCAGGGGAAGGTTCGACAGGTTGTCCCTCACGTTCTACATGCTTCCTTTTCTCATTGGGCGACAAGCAGGGGTCACATGAGACGTTCCCTCTCAGGGTGGGTTCTTGAAAGATACCAGGCATTGAAATGGGTCACTAACCGTTGCAGGTGGCAATACTTCACCTGTGGGCATGCTCACCAACGCCAGGGGACCAGACAGGAGCCACGGTCATGTGCAAAGTCAATTATCAAGGCAATCTCCTAACTCCATGATGAGCCACATGTGCACAGTACAGATTTACTCCTTAAAAGAGAAGCATGAGATTCACTTTTTTTTGCGAATCATACTTATCTAGCTGGTCCGAAAATACTTACCAGTATCTGTCCCCTGCTCTAACACTGAGAAGTGATCAAACATCACCAATCGCTTAGTTCTCACAGCTTTGTGGGCAGAGAGCTGGCTCTCTGCTCTGCCCGCCCCCCCCCCCCCCACTGGTACACTGAGCTGTGGAGGGGGCAGAAGTGGCCAGTTCAGCCTCTCAGCATAGGGTCGCAATCCTTCCCGAGCCTGGAACGGCTCTGTGACGTCAGCAAACAGTGGGCTTCAGCCTGCTGTCTGCTGAAAATGGGTCACAGGAGTGCTTTGGCTGTACTTCTCCTTTAAGCTGCTTTGTTCCATGTCCTACACACTTGTACTGATGTATGTATTGCTTTCAGAAGGACAGATTGAGACACTGCCCACTCCACCAGTCAGAGTACCTCTGCTACCTCACTCACAGTAGCAGAATGGGGTCCCACATAGCGCAGACCTCACGTGTGCTCTCACTTAACTCTTCTCTTTCCGTACCAAGTGGCCAGGCATAGAACTATGTAATGCTCCCAGGTGACTAATGGAAACGGACAGCTAGAGAGTAGGCATGTGCAAGATGAAAAAATTTGTTTCGTTTCGTTTTAATTCGTTATTTAATTAATTTAGTTTAGTTAGATTCGTTAAGTTCATTAAATTCGTTTTTCAAATCAGTTTAGTTTTCGACCGAATTCGAAAATCGGTCGAATTCGAAAATATTTCAACCGGATTCGATATTATTTCAACCGCATTCGAAAATATTTCAACAGCATTCGAAATTATTTCAACTGTATTAGAAATTATTTCTACCGAATTTGATAATATTTCAACCGCATTTGATAATATTTCAACCGCATTCGAAATTATTTCAACTGTATTCAAAATTATTTCAATCGGATTCGATAATATTTCAACCGCATTCGAAAAAATTTCAACAGCATTCAAAATTATTTCAACTGTATTAGAAATTATTTCAATCGTATTCGATAATATTTCAATCGCATTCGAAAATATTTCTATTTTCGAATTTGATAATATTCAGATAATATTCAGATAATATTCCTCTTCAGCAAACCAGAAGAATGCTGCATGGTTTCGTGTCACCATGGCAGTAAAAGCTGTGAGAGGAATTGAGCGCACCCCAGACTGCATCCGTCATCGGTAAATAAAAATGATTACATTCTCTCTCTCTCTGTTTCTCCCAGAGGCGTATCTAGTGAAAATGGCACCTATGGCAAGCACTGAAACTGCGCCCCTGTCAAAAAAAACAAAAAAACAGCTAATAAAACTACAAGTCTTTAACCAC